>JAQGBB010001277.1:0-14012 GCA_034691745.1 Prismatolaimus dolichurus
TTTTGACAGATTTTTCACCGGGGGATAGAGGGATCCCCATCCCCCGGTATCCCCGGGGAAATGGCCTGTCAATCGGGGCATTTAATATTTCTACTTCTCTGTTTGTAGCCATCGCACAGGGAGCTTTCTGAATTGTTCAGTCTGAGCTGAATTTCTACTTTCTTCTCTATCAAATAGTCCCGGACGGGGATTATTTTGAAGGAAAATTTTAGTATGGTATTTTCTCACTTGGACCAAAAAATGTTAACAAACACTTTCGGAGATTTTTAAGCATTTTTATTTTTTATGCCAAATTTTTGAAATTTTCTTATAAAAAATGTTCTGACCGGTATGCTATGTACAAAGTTCAAAATTAGGGTTGGTAATTTGGGGCGTCTCGCCCCATGCCCCCATGGGGCAAATTTTTAAAAATGCCCCCCTCCTCATGTACCAACGAATTTTTTCTCAGGTTTTCCAAGCGGAGGTAGTAATATTTAAAAATTCTACATGATCTAAGTAAAGATGATGGCTATGTTCTTTATAGCACCACCAAGTTACGAGGAGTCCATCGGTGGCCGTGCGAACATTCGTGAGAGCGACGACGAGCACACTCGAGGACAGATGGAGTTCGCTCCGAGCTATCCTTACTACAACACTGGTGCAGCAGGGGTGGCGCCAGCACAGGTGAACCTGCAGCTGGAGGAGCACCGATGAGTCAAAGAGGGCGAACATCATGAAGAAATCGACGTAATTATCGTTACGTAACGTGGGACTACAGTTAGTTGTGGCTGCAAACAACGTTGCACTTAAAAGTTTTGTGCTTTTATCTATTGCTCTTCGGCTGGAGAAGGACGCAAAGCTAGTATGTATGTATAAGCTCAACTTTCTTTATGGATCTCGCTTCGTCTATTATCTTCAGAGCTAAACCTGTGTCCGCTATATGCTTAGCGGCACGCGGCAGAGGCCTCAACTTTTGTCCCTTCGCGTTCTATTGTGTGGCAACGCCACATTTTTTAGAATCATAAGTATCGCGCCCGCCAGAAGTTTTTGTACGTTGGCCGGTTTTCTCAAAATTTCGAAACCGGTTTTCTCGAGATTGGCTGAAAACACAGCGGACTCCAATGTATCAAAGTTATGGCCGCAATGTGGCCATCATTTTGACATAAGGAGCACGCTGCAAGTTCAGCCAGTTTCGAGAAAACCGGTTCCGAAATTTTGAGAAAACTGGCTCTCGTACAAGGACTTCTAGCGTGCGTGATACTATTAGAAAGTTTAATTTTGAAGTGTTACTTTCAGCTGCTCAGTAGTTTGTGTTTCGGGTTCGGTTTTCCCAAAAATTTTCTGGTTGAGTGCAGATAACTCGGTTGGATTTTTGGATCGCGCGGAATTTCGATGCCGATTTTCCGGAAGTCCAGCAGTTTAAGAGAATCAAAGACACTTCTAAGAATAGGGCGATTCTGTGGAGTAAATCGCTCCTTGAGAAAGAATTCATAATCTTTATGAAACGACCTCACAATTTTGCTACTCAGGAGTACTCCTAATGCGTTAGTTTTACTCCAAAGGAGCGACTCCGAACGCACCTTGGCTCCTACGCTAGGAGAAGTTTTATGCAACGCCTTTTCATCGCAACTTCTAACTCCTTGACTCCTAAGTAGGTAGGAGTGTATTATGAAACAGGTCCCAGCCCTCTCCGTTCCCGTCTCGATCTCCGTTCTTCCTCGTTTTCTTGCGGAGTGCACTACCAGCCGTGTTCATATGCCAGAGCCTTTATATGTCTAACTCCTTTACGGTCCTTTACGGAGCGTTTGAACGGACATAATTTAAAAAAGTGAAAGAATTATTTAAAAAATGAGTGAGATTTATTGTGCTGACTGGTTGATCCAGGGGTGATTTCAGCAATCATTTTTTCTATCAATTTTCTTCCAAATTTTTTTTTCTAAATAATCCGAATGCAGAGCGCGTTGCCGCTAAAGTCTCAGCTAACGTACACATCTGCGCACATACATACGTGCGTCTGTACATACACTGTGACATAAATGTAGTGTTCATGACACAAAATTGTATATTGTCCAAGCCGGCCGTTTAGGCCGTTGTTATACGCATTTTACTCTTTTAACAAAGATTTAGTTGAGAACGAGTTAAACATGCCAATGAAACGTTTGAAACGGTGCTATTTACACAAAGGTTAATCCGTCAACTTACAGTTCAGTCCGTACTGTTTCATATCAGTAAAGGAGTCAGCCCTTTATATTCATCCGCCGCCCTTTCCCATTCATCGCGTATTACCGGTGCGGATAGGACGTATAACCGGACTGTTCACCCGTCGCGTGCATTGTAGTACTTTGTATTCGACAGTCAATAGTTTCGAACCAACTCAGACTGCATAGCCTATGTGCGAAAACAACGTTTATTGCGTTCAGTTCTTTCCAGGCAGAACTGGCCAATAGAACATACGCGCAGGCTGTCAATGAACGCAAGGGGCGGAGTTTAGGATATGGCGCTGGGCACTAGCCTAGTTGTTTGTTTATGGTGAGAGTTGAGGTTCAGAAGAAAATTACAAGATTTTGCTTAATGCGTAGTGTCACGAAAATGACAGGAAACTCTGGCCGAAAAATACAAAAACAACTGTTTTCGGCCAAAAACAAACAAAAACAAAACAAAATTTTTGTACGGCCCAGAAAACAAAACAAATTTTAAAATCGTCGTACAAAAAAATTACTACTTTTGCGCAACCGACGGCTAAAAAGGCGAAATGCATCTCTACTATAGTGCTCTACCGCCAGAGGTTCTACCACCGGGACCTCGTTTGGCTGAAAGTTGCGCAAGAGCAGTGCCCATGAGGCGCCCTGCTACTTACTTCGGGTACATGCATATATACGGTCACAACTGGCTGGGATGTGGTCTGATTAAAATCGACCTTATAATGTGATAAAAGACAGCCTAGCTATTAGCTAGTCACAAATACAAGCGCGCACAAAGTAAAGTGTCACGTGATGTCACATTTACATGCGCCTGCTGCTGCATGCTTCACCCCTCTCCTGATTGATGCAAATGACCGAAAAATCCCGGTGTAAAAGAATTTTTTTGCCTGACGATGACATCTTGCTCTACGCTGCAGCAACCCTGGTCCACGCTGGGCAGGGCAATAGTTGGTTCTGAGCTCAGAATTTAATGATTGGCCGCCTATCACAAGACGGGAAACGGTCGGTTTTGGGGAAAAACCGAAAAATTGCGGTTCGGTTCAGAACTCGGGGAAAACCCGAGTTCGGTTTTTTTCGGCTTTTCGGTCTGGAAAAAACCGAGTTTTCGGGCTTTGTTCGGTTTTTGTTTCTTTCCTGACCGTTTTCAATAACAGGTGACGCGCTAAAAACAGAGAATGGTCGTCTTGTTGCCTTTCAGATCTTTCATAGTAAAGTGACAAAAAGTAATTAAAACCGTGTTTTAACATGCCTTTTCAAACAAAAACAAAAAGCCGGCCGTTCCTGTCACAGACAAATCTAGGCGTGCTTGTTCTGGTCAAAATCATTACTAGTCAACTATGCATTGGTTTTTAATTAGCTCGATGTTTTCTGTCAGAAGTTGCTTGCACGGCAACCGCATCCCTCGTTTGGTCCGATGCATTGAGAGCTTCTTCGTTGCTAGCCGATCGCGAGGTAAATTGTTGAAGCTGATATTGAGGACAGGACACGCTCGACTAAGTGTCACAGATCTTGTTGCTTAGCTGCAGCGCGAAAACACTCCATTCAGAAGGCAGCTTATTGTTTGAAAAATCAATACCTTTCTGTTGGAGACTAGAAAACTAGAGATAGCTTAATTTGCTCAACGACATAACTTTTCACCTCACGTTGTCAGCTCTACACATTCACCCAAACCTTGCGGATTCTTCAGCGACCACCATGCCCGCTAAACTCAGAACGCTCGACATCTATCTCGACAACCCCGCCGGCGTCTACTTCGCGGGGACGGCCGTCTCGGGCACGATTTTCATCGATTTGACCGAACCAATGAAAGTTCGCGGCGTCCACCTGGCACTATTTGGTCGTGCCTGGGTTCACTGGACCGAGCAAGAGGGTTCTGGTCAAACCCAGCGTACCGTCTCGTACACGGCCCAAGAAACATACATAAACCAAGACGCCGTCCTCTGGGGCCAACCAAAGAGCTACAACGGCGAAATACCGCTTATGCCCCCGGGGCAACATCGCTTTCAATTTCAATTTCCGATCCCCGCTAACTGTCCAACCTCGTACGAGGGGGTGCACGGGAACATCCGCTACCTCATGACCGTCCGGCTCGATAAGCCGTGGAAGTTCGACCACGTCGCAAAAAGGGCCTTCACCGTTCTCGGTCTCGTCGACCTTAATACTACCCCGAATGCAGGGAACCCGGTCCGGAACACGGGCTCTAAAACGCTCGGCGTTCTCTGCTGCCAGTCGGGGGTCATAAGTGCGACGACGACGTTGCCAAAAGTTGGCTATGTCGCCGGCGAATTCATTCCCACCGAAGTGCAAACGACAAACAATAGCACGCGAAAGATGAAACGGGTTGAGGTGAAGATAATCGAGACGGTGGTGTTCCAGGCGCACACGCCGTGGCGGAAGACGCGCTCGCACACGAAGACGGTCGCCAAGGTGGTTCAACTGAACGAGATGGCAGAGGGAGAGAGCAAAACGTTCCAGTTCCCGAATCTTCGTATTCCGCCCGTTCCGCCGATCTTGCCGACCTGCTCGATAATTCGGATCGTCTACAGCGTCATCGCCGAGTTCGTCCCGCATGGGCCGTCGTTCAGCCTGGACGTCGGGTGTCCGATCATAATCGGAACGATTCCGCTACGAACACAGTTTGCAATTATTAGACCGGCGGTACCGCCCCCGGCGCAGCCAGTGCTGGACGGCGGGAGCATGGTACCATCGGCACCGCCGGTGATGCCCAAGTCGCTGACGGATGAATATCCTGACCTGCGTAAGTGATTTAATTATTGATTTATTGATAAAATTGAGTTCTCTAACTATCTGCATCCCCAAAGACGATGCTTTTGAGCTTTTTCTAACAAGAAAATTCGTCTACCGTAAAATCAGGGATTTAAGATACTCCTACCCCTGGCCGGTTTTCACACACGCACGACGCATGTTGCGCACCTTGCAATATGCGCCTCCAAGCTTTTGTTGTAAGAAACAGTGTAAAACCGGCCAGATGCAGCATTATCTTAAATCCCCGACTTTACGGTATCTTTTAGCACCGCCCAGCTATGAAGAATCGGTTTTCGGTCGCACCAGCATTCGTGAGAAAGAGGACACGGAGCACACTAGAGGCCAACTCGACTTTGCGCCGAAGTATCTTTACTACAACACTGGTTCTGCCGAGGTCGCACCGCCACGTCCAACCTAATCCCAAAGAGTTAGCTAGAGAGCGAAGTTATGTGGCACCAAAAAGTTAGCGTTGGAAGTAAATAAAGTTCAGAGTTGCCTTTTGACTAAGAATTCACGAATGTCAAACAATTTTAGTAATCTTTCGATTCAACGGGTCGTGATCAACAGTTTGCCATTCTACTTTGAACTATAACGCGCGCCAAGAGTCACTGTCCATTAGCCGGTTTTCTCAAAAATTTGGAACCAGATTTCTCGAGACTAGCTGAACATATAGCGGGTCCGATGTATCAAAATAATGGGCGCAGTATGGCCGTATTTTTACATATTGGAGTCCGTCACAGGTTCAACCAATCTCGAGAAAACCGGTCAGTGGACAGTGACCCTTGGCGCGCGACTGTTTAACGTTACCGTTGGCATTTATAAATTTTGCTATTTCAGCACCTTGTGCGAATATCTTCGTTTAGCCTTCAGCGGTTTTATTTAGCCATAGGTTTGAATTTTGAATGCTTTGCTGTGTGGCATGGAATAATAAAACCGCCAGATCACATAGATGTGCCTAAAATTTCACCATTCATTACCATTTGAGATGGTCTGAAAAATTTCGCAGGATACGGTGACGATATGCAAACTTCGCATGTTTCAGAATACAAAAATCATCGCTTTGTTGAAGATCGAAGAAAATCCACAGAGCATTTTTATCAATTTTTCCTTATGAGCATCGCAGCTAAACTTTTTCAGCAAAGGCACAGAAATCCGAAAGCAAATTTCCTCGCGATGAAGCTGTCAACTTTTGCCTTTGTTCTCTTGATTTTTGCTCTTCACTGCTTTGACGTATCTTACTCGAATTCACTGACTGCTGTTCATTCCGCATCGCTGAAAAATCAGCAAGCTTATAAGAAAGTAGATACCTTAGAGTCTTTTTAGGCCCAATAACACAGTCACTGTGCCTATTGCAATTGGACGTGTCGTCGTCTGTCGGCCTGTGAGCAAGCTATCGACCTAATTTTTTTCTGGAGGTACCTTGAGCCAAGGGTATGAAGTGATTAGAAAATGGGATCCGGCTGTCTAATATTCGTCGAGCTGGCGCATTCACCAGATCCACTTCAACGTGAAAATAGACTTTTCGGCATAGGTCGAGAACGGCTAGCCGGATTGGCTGAACTTTGGTGGGTAACATCGAGACACTATGTGGATTAAAATTTGTTATTATCGGTGGTTTCAGGCCCACTGGCACAAATTTTCTAATTTGTTTTGCATATAACTCGAGAAATCATTGACGGAATTAGCTGAAATTTGGTGTACATTATGCTAACACGAATAAACTTAAATGTGGTGGCTCTGTCTACTTTGTCGCAAGCGGTTTTAGGTGCACGGACGGGCCAGTGTCACTGGGCCTCGAGGATCGGTACATCCGACCTGTTTTGTGTTGTGGTGCACACGCGTGCTTCTATTTTTTCCCGGACAGTTTACTTGTACGAGCGACGAAAGCTGTTGGAATGTCTCATGCTTGCTTGGATGTGCTCGGTGTGTGATAAGGCACTGTCGATGCGTTCTGGACTGCAAATGATGGCGAGCTTACGCGGTTAAGCGGCGCACGTGACGATGGATCCAAGAAAGACAATTAAAGGCTTTGGGTTGCTATTAGTTGATTCATGCTTACTTAAATTTATCGCACTCATGTACCTCTACGAATGTGGTATCCTTCGCAATTCGTTCGTCACTGAATTTAATCAAGTAGCAAACATACTCGAAGGATAGTAGCCAAAGTATAGCACGATGAAATCTCAATCTCTCGCTGACTTTGATCTGCCTTTTAGAGGTGTTAAAACTCCGGTTGACACGCGATTTACCCCGAGAGATCCCCGTATCCGCTGGTGAAAAACGGAATCAAATCTGTCAAAAACAAGGTCGGAAAATCTTGGAAAACACTATGGGAAATCTGTGACAGTTATTGCATTATGCTAGATAGCATTCAAGAAACAGCAAAAATGATATTGTTGTCAAAAGTAGCACTTTTAAAAATTTTACGAAAAAGTGAAAAGTGATCAAAAAGACCGAAATTCGTTAAAATTTGCTGAAACAATTGGCAAAAATAAGCGGTGGACACGGGAGATCCCCGTCAACTTGGGGGGATACTCAACGGGATGCCACTGGAGATCCCGAGAGGGTTAATCCCTAGTTTTAATTACTTTCACCGTAGAGTCATACACGACTGTCTCCCAGTGGCTAACCTCCGTCTTCTTGTGCCGGCGCACTTTGAAAAAATTTGAAGTTATTTTACGGTCTACCCCAAAGCAACCAAACTTTGTTACGTTCTGTCTATGTACAGGCACGTTAGGTAAAATCTTACAAGATTTCGCACGTTCTCTCAACGAGAACTACAAAGAAATGCGTTTAACGGTAATTTTCATGTTGTACTGCCTGTCGCCATGTCGCGTCGTACTACGTCGATGTTCTTTGACGCCTCATTGCAGTTGTCCGCCTAATAAGAGAGAAATGCGTGATTGATAAACACTGAAGGCCTCACGAATGAAATTTTTGAAAGTGCACACAATGCTGGTGGCGAACGTCTCGGTTGCAATCTGCTTTCTGTACCTTTCAGCATACGTCACCGTCATCCTCCTCCACGTGCATACGGGTCGCCTTCCGCCTTCGCTTTTCCTTGTTTGCTCGGCTGCCCGTTTGCTCGACGTCGAGCACATGGGCAGAATTTCAGCGTCTTTTATCGGCGCGTCTGTAGCGACACGAAAAAGAGAATCTCTAATGGACCAGTCACGTAGTACGCTAATAAAAAATAAATTCTTGAATATTTCTGTTTTCCGCAAAAACCGGTTTCTCGACAACCCCAAATCAAGCTAGCTAGGGCTTTTCTGGTAGAGATAAAATTTTTCAGTGAAAATTATCCCCAAGTACCCTAAAAATTACTCTAAGTTACCCCTTACCCTAAAATTACCTTATCTTTAAGGTGTGGTCGGAGATGGAGCAAAATGGGGGCCCCATGGGACATGAAGGGGCAAATTTTTTGCCCCCCCCCAGCTATCATCTCTAAGCTAGCACTTCTAGCAAGTTAGCTGTTGGCTTTGATATCTGCCGTAAAATTTTCGGTGCCTTTTCCATCTTGGTCGACTTCTTGCGATATTTACCATTTTCAACATATCGCGATGCCCTGAATTCTCAATGATTTCCTAACGACACTGCTATGCACCATAGGGACCATGCAAAAATCACTTGTTTCTAAAAATGATATTTTTGGAGCCCACCCTCTCCTCGTGTTCTTTTTTGCGTGTAAGAGACAAGCTATGTTTAACACATAACGTGTTCTATTGGGTCACCCCTACCCTCCCTCTCCCGAACACGTGATTTTTGCATGATCCCATAGGCCAAAAGTGGCGGAGGTACTATTTGAAAAATTTCTCCACTGCGAGCGCAAGTCCTGCGTGGAAGCATAAGCTGAAAAAATCCAACTGTATCATGAGGTTTTACAGCTCTGCGGTCTCTATCTAGAATATTTAATATATGCTAAAATTACGCCGTCTCTTCGACCGTTCCAACGAGGTCGTCGCCCGGTTCCTTCGCGTCGTCGCTATCTTGCTCGTCATCTGGTCGATCATCCAAGGAATTGTGATGTTCGCCATCGGCGATAATCTGATGCCCGGTATCGCGCTCACGATCACCTCCTTCGTTCTCGTTCTTGCGATCGCCATTTTCACCGCTCGTCTAACTCGCCGACGACTAACATTCGCTCGGCTCGAGATCGCCGCAAAGTGTTCGACGATTCTCACGCTCCTGATCACGATTATCGTTATCGCCGTTCTGAACGTTCAGCAGGAGCGAATGAACAAGAAGAAGCCGGAAATTCGACAACGAGATCACGCGATCTTCATTTCGTGCGTCGTCAATGTTAGCCTCACACTCGGGCTTGAGCTTTTCCGGCTCGGACAAATTTTGAGCGCTCGAATGCATCGGGGCGTTGAGGCAGTACGCCTGCTGCCTAAACCGGCGCTATCGCTACTCGGCGTTCCAAGCTTTGCGCAGGACTATTCCAGACAGCGTTCGAGTTCTGGCAGTCGGAGTAGAACTCTGCTCCAAGTGCCCGAGGCGCGAAGTCGGACCAGTTCGTGGGGCAGCAACAAAGGGCGAAGGAAGAGGAGTCGTTCGCCACGACATCTCTTCTCATGGTTTTCGATAAAGAAGTGCGAAATTGAAAGTTTGAAACCTAATTGGAAAAATTTTCAGGCAAAGCTAAACGAGAAGAAAGCAACGTTCTACTCGAACCAGCGATAAATTGTGGAACCGGAAAAGGAAGAAAGAGACGATTTTCCGCCAGCAGGACCAAGTTCAAGGCGCATTCGACACGGTGGAAATTCGTTTGTGTTAATTCGTCACGAACGTTCATTTCGCATGCTGCTGCAACAGCTTGAAGTCATTTCGAAATTGACCGATATTAATTAAAAAGTTTCAAGTAGTGCTTTTTTCGGGCCGATTTTCCATTTCCTCTCCGTTACTGACTAGCCCGGAGCAATTTTCTTTTTTCCTCTCCGTTTTCCCAGGGCGCGGAAAAATACTTTTTCCTTTCCGTTTTCCTTCCGACCAAGGAGTCGGGAATTTCGATATCGTTTTCTGACTTCAACAAAAAACGTGTGGTCAAAACCTGTCGCTGTGAGCAAAAAAGTTTGAAAAATCCGTTAGGAAATGATCTTTGCTAATATTTTTTGGCCTTAAGTAAACAATGTGCAATTTCGTCGCAAGCGAAAAAATTGCGAATTTTGAGATCTTTTCTTCAAAATTTTTCGCTGAAAAGCTATGTCGGAAAACGGAAAAATTTCGTCTGTTCGCTAAATGTTTTCCGTTTCCTTTCCGTTCCCGGGACCTCTGGAAAAATTTTGTTTTTTCTTTCCGTTTTCCGAGGGGCGGAAAAATAATTTTTCCTTTCCGTTTCCTTCCGGAAATTTTCCAGAAAAAATCACTAGTTTCAAATGTGCGAGGACGTTCGCGAATTCATGGTAAACAAAGTCTGAAATTCTAGCCAGATGACAGGCGATGAGAATGTTGCTTGAATGAACACAACACCGCCCTTCACTTCCTGCGTAGTCAACAAACTGCCTTCTTGGCTCTTCCTTTCGCTCTCCGAAGATCCAGGAAAACGCATTTTCACTTCCGTTTCCTTCACGAAAATACAATTTAGCGTCGTTTACCTGAAAAACGATTTGGCGTCCACGCAACAGCAACATCACTGAAAACCGTGTCAGTAGGACTCTGAAAATATCGTCACGTTATTATTGGTTCGAAAATACATGGTGCGATAAAATGAGCTCGATTCAACTTCACTTTTTGTTGATTTTTTTGAAAAAGTTGAAGAAAAACCAACTCGTGATGCAACCGAGGATCGATCCGTTTTTAGCAAACTTCCGCGTACATTTTCAAAGCGAAGAGAAGTACCGAAATTTCGAAGATTTCGCTACGTTTTAGTCGAAGTAGTTCTGTCATAAAGGAGCTCTCGATCACGATTTAGTTCATAATATTTGTCCAGCACATCCGTCCCCACCGAGTGTCATCAATCAATAGTCCTTCGCATCAATTCATTCATCACCTTTCGGTGGAGCGCAACGCAAATAGGCGAAAAAAATGGTCGGCGCGTTTGCACAATGTTTCCGGCCGACCGAGAGAACGTCCGCCGATTATCCTGTCGCAATATCTGGGTCGCATCATCGGCTGAAAATCGTCGACGAGAGGAAAATCTAATCTCAGTTTTCCACTCTCCTCGTCGATGATGGTCTCCTGCGCGGCGAGTAAAGTCCGCGAAAAATGCCAAAATTTCGCCCGATTAGCATTCGGGAAGCTGGCGGCGATCGTCGCGAAAAAGCCGATCGTCTTCTTCGTTCTACCCCTTCTCGCGAGCACCCTTCTCTCCTATGGGTTCGTGTCGAAGAACCAGCTCCTAAACGCGCAAAATCTCACCGATCTCTATCTCGCCACGGCCGGAAGTAGCCAATCGGCGCGGGCTCGACGTGCCACCGGCCAGTTTCCGCCGACGTCATTCGCGTCACGTGACCCACTAAATGGCGCCACTTTTGCCGTCATCGTCACGGCGAAGCAACCGCGTGGTGGCGATATTCTCAATCGATATTTCGTTCGTGATTATATCCACTTGCGGACGGCGCTCGAGGCGGTTCATGTTCTGGCGCCACTCCCGCAAAGTGGGCTATTAGCTGAAGCTAAATTCCTCAATCAACGCGATCCGAGGTCGCGTGAAACTCCACTTAGCTACGCTGAGCTTTGCCGGAAGGAGCCTGTCTATTTGATGTGTAACGGGGACCTTTTCGCCCTTCTCGCCTCGCAGAGGCTCGAGGGTATCGAGGAGATTCGGGGCCTCACGTTCCCTCAATCGAACGTCCGTTTTCCGAATGCGCCAAATCTGACGCAGATGCTTCTCGATGACGTCATTGGCGGGGTCGAACGAACCGCGAACGGTGGATTGATAAAATCGGCAAAAGCGGCGATGATGAAGTTTGTCTTCCCGCACGACGATGTGTCGTTGGCGCCGGCGATCGCAGCGTGGGAAACGAAGTTTTCCGACATTCTCGAAAACTGGAAAGGAGATTTTGTCGACACGGCGTGGTTTAGCACGAGGCAGCTCGAGGAGGATTTGAGGCATGCGACGAGCGATGTGGTTACGGTGATCCCGTTGTGGATCGTCGTCGCGTGCTTGTTGAGTGCGGTGAGCTTCTGCTCACGTGACTGGGTCTACAGTAAGCCGCTGCTTGGCGTTGCCGCGATTTTGAGTGCGTCGGCGGCGAGCATAAGTGGTTTCGGCTTGTTGCTCGTTTGTCGGGTCCGGTTTTTGCCGGTTTTGAACGTCGTTCCTTTCTACGTTGCAGGTACGTCGAGATGTTGTAAAGGTGTTCCAGAATGATTAAAAAATATTTTCAAAATCGAATTTTCGAAGATTCTTGAATTTTGAAAACTTTTTTACAATTCGAAGATTCTCTATATTCGAATTTTCGTAGGTGAAATGCTAATTTTCCAAATTGACTTTTTCAAATTCGATTTTCTTCTCAAAATTCGATTTTTCAAAATTGATTTTGTTCATACTTGAATTTTTTATTTTGTTTTTAAAATTCGTTTTTTATTCGAATTTTCAAAATCGAACGTTAAAAATATGGTGATTTTTCCGAAAAATTTCCGGAAGGAAAAATGCATTTTTCCGTGGCTCCCGGAAGGAAAACGGAAACGAAAAAGCAAAAAATTTTTCCTTGTGTCACGGAAGCGGAAAGGAAACGGAAAATGGAAAATTGGCTGGAAAAAATCACTAGAAATGTAGAAAATATAATGCGCGTATCACCCTGACGGAATCGTGTAGTGTGATCTTCGCTTTTCGTTCCAGCGATCGCCACTTCGAATATGCACCTATTAGTTGAAACATGGCGGACGTCAACTAGTCTCACACCTGGAGAACAAGCTCAACAGACGATGGAATCGCAGGCAGTAGTCAAGCTTACACGGTTCCTAGAAAATTTTCTTCTGCTTCTCGTCGGTGCTACATCGAGCTCGGCATCAGTGAGCATATTTTGCATTTATCTCGCGGCGTCGCTGACATTCCTCCTCCTCTACGAAGTCACGTTCACGACGTCATGTTTGATATTCGCTGCGACGATTGAGTACGAGAACCGACATTGTATCACGCTCAGAAAGGTGCTGTCGGCGAGGGCAGCTGCAGAAGGTCGGTTGTAGCCCAGGTAGCAGATAAAACTTCTCGTTTTCATTTTAGCTTTAATACTGAAAACTGTCATATAATTAGAGTTTTTAAGAGAAGAGTTTGTAAAATGCTAATTCGGTTAAATCTACGTTCAAAATTTTAGGCCCTTCTACATTATTTTTTTTTTCGAAATACGTGTGGTATTATATTATTTCCCTACCGAAAATCAGAGACGGAAGCTCATTTCCAACTTGTCGAAAGTTTTTATACCCAGCGGAATTTTTGGGCTTGCCTGCTGCCAGTGTTTTTTTTTTTCGAAAAAACAACGGAAAGGAAAAATTTTTGTTTTCGGGTCTTTTAGGCAGAAACGGAGACGGAAAAATTTTTTCGGCTCTTGCCGGAAGGTAAAGGAAAAATATTTTTTCCGGGTCCGGTCGGAAACGGAAAAAAGTTTCCACAACCGGAAAAACTGCCGATTATTTCTGCTTGACGAATGTAAATTTTGTGCAAATTTTAGCGTCTTTTTGAACATTTTTTTCCAAAATCGATTTGATGAGTACAAAGTAGATGGTCCTCTGTGACCAACAACGTTTCGCGTTTCTCGACGTTAAAGCAGGAAAAATCGCAAGAATACATGACATTAATATGGATTTTGGGTGGGTCGATACGAAAAAAAATCGGAAAAATTTCCTTTCCGGCCTCGGTAGGAAACGGAAAGAAGTTGAAAAATCGCCCAGAAAAAACACTAGCTGCGCAAGCAGGTCATGACTGCACACAGCCCTCGTTTGCCCTCCTCATTGTGAGCACAAAACCCCAAATCGGTGCTTCAACTGGACTTGAGTTTGTGCCGTTACAGCGTCTCAGCAAACTTGCGCGTTGTACAGTCGTGCACTTACAACTGGAACTCTCGAGGGGATCGACAAAAATGTTTCACTTACGAAATGTTCTACGTATGCAAACATTTTTCCTTA
>JAQGBB010001278.1:0-14004 GCA_034691745.1 Prismatolaimus dolichurus
CCTTAGAAATGGCACAGATTTGCTGCCTGAACGGTGTAGACGCTCGTTTTTTATCTCTTTCTTGCAGTATGTGCAACCAACGTGGCAAGAGTTTACGGTACGTATAACTCGCTCGTCGTGCGTGCATGTGCACGTTGCTTCTTGCATGGAAAGTTCGAGTGAGTGATACAGTCTCGCGTTTGTCGCATCTATGATGTGTCTGAAGCTGTCGTACTTTCGATCTCGTGTCTCTATGTGTCCTTCGGTGTCTTCGTCCTTTCCCTTTCCGCTTATTGGCGACTGCGGATCTTTCTCGTGTCAGCCGAAGGACTGATCGCGGATTGTGAACATTGTCTACAGTGTTGTGCTTGTAGGTCGATAGTTTGGATGTTGCACGAGTGTCGTACTCCTTGTTGTTCACAGCTCTCGCTGCTGTTCCTGTTTAGCTGACTCGTCCGTCGTTTGACTTCTTCATTTGTGCAAATGTTTTGTGTGGGTCTGGAAGGGCCAATCGTCGAGCTTGAGCTTGTGAGCAAGAATCGCTTAGAACTCTTGAGTGGGTTAGCGGGCTCTATCGGATTACATCTTTGTTGCAATTGGTTCCTTCCAGCATAAGCGAAAGATATCGGCTAAGATGCGGGCGCTTCTTTCGCTTGAGACACTGCGCGATATTCGCGCGCAAGTAAGTTTGCGCGGCACTGCGCAGGTTTTGGTTGGAAGTAAGACGGAATAGCAAGCGAGACTAAGTACTAAAAGACTGAACAGTGTGCATTGATCGATAGTATTGGGCTATGCGTTTGCTGTGAAATAGGAAGACGGTTTTTAGACTCTACTTTGGTTCTGAGTGGGGGAAGCCAGAAAGGTTTAGCTAATTTTCTAACACCGAGCATACGGTGTTTTTCGTTGCTGCTCGTTGCTGCTTTATGACTAGGACTGCTGTATTTGTACGCTGTGTGTATTCGCGGACGGGCCGTTGCTGCATTGATGCTTGCGCTTCTGCTTCGTTTCGCTGCTGGCTGTCTACTACCTTGTCTGCGTCTATCTGCTCTCGCTAGATGGCGATGACGAGCTACCCTGATCCCGTGCTAATATCGAACTAACCTCTTGCTTGCACTAATTTTTAGTACGTTGCGCGTGGCAGGGGCACGGTGAAGAAGGTGAGTACGGCTTTGTTTTGACGTTGTGGTTGTCTTTTTTCGTTTTATGTAGAAACAATTCGTGAAGTGTTAGAGTTGTTGGAAATTCCTTGAATGTTTATTATATTATAACTTGTGTGTTAAACTTAACGCTGTTTCCATATTGGGTCCTTTTCCAAGGCGGGCGAACAACTCTAACACGCACGTACAGTATGTAATCTACGTACATTAGCATGTACACTCGACACGAATAATACGTGCATTTTTGGCTTATGGCCTCTAAAAGACTGCTTTACCTTTTCGCTGATTTTAATTCAAAACGCTCTTTGGTTTTTCTCTGTAATGACAGCATGTTTTCTCGCATTCTCTTCGACCGCTGCATATGATAAGCGGTACGCCTGGCTAAAACGCGGTTTCATTTTGAAAGCTAACTGCGATGGATCCTCGTCGTTTATCAATTGTCTGTTCATATACGCGTTTTGTGTCGTATCTACTGTACATAGTATGTACGGCAGTTTTCTGTCTCTTGTTTGTGTCGTCCTTCTCGTGTTGAACGTCAAGTTAAGTGTAAGGGGAGTGACGATTTTAGCGATTGCAAGTTCAGCCGCGTACGGGCATCAAGGTAATATGATATTCGCTGTTGTGAGTGCACACACGTTCCCTCACGAACGTTGAGGTAGACGGTTGTAGGGGAGCATAGCGATTAGTCACTGCCAGGCTTTATGCCGCACGCTTCTAGATGCCCAAAAGGGCAGCACGCTTAAACGTACCCTCCACAGTTCGTGTGCCATGTACCATACACTTGAGCACGAAGCTGCAGCACAGTGTTGTACTTAATCGTTACCTGTAGTTGTCGATAATTGCTGTGACGTTTTGTGACTTGTCCCTTTGAGAATCCTTTGCTGTGAACTTGTGCTCCCGTTTGTTGAGCTCGAGACGTCACGTTGTCTGTTCGGAAGGATTCTCGTTTGTCAGTTTGTGATGTCCACGCGTGTCGTCTGTCGTTCCCACCTCGTTTTGTAGACTAGCAGTGTCTGCTAGAAGACTGTTATCGTTGTTTTAGTTCTTTCTGTGTAGGCGTTTGAAGCAGGGATGGGCAACCGGTTCGTGTTCTGTTCTCGATTTGGGGGACATTTACCACCTATTTTTGTTGTCTGAGCAGCATGTTTCTTTATCTGCATTGTTCCGTTTCGTCAGCCTTGCACAGCTTGCAAGATCTGCTTGAACTGCCTTTTTGCTCTACATTGCATCAGTGTGTTCGGCTTTCGTGCTTGTTCCGACGTCAGAATGACTTTGCACTGCGTTAGACAGTGTCGTCGTCGCCCACTCTGGGCATTTCCTCATTTCTCGATGGTGTTAGTAGTGAAATTTGCACAGTTGAGTTTGATGCTCTAGCACAGTTCGTTTGCTTGTCAATGCACCATGTATGTAGCTAGCTCGCTATAGTTAGCGAGACGAGTGTTGCCTCGGTCGTTGACGTGCTGAGCGAAGCACGTTGGTTTGTTAGACGGTAGAAGAACGCTTTTTCGGAACGGAGTTGCACTCACCGTGTTGCCTTACTTTCTAGGGACTCCATCTGGTGACAACGGTGTCGATGCCTGTCTTTGATGCGCGTCAGGATATCAATATTGTGAGTAGTGGTTTCGCGCGTTTAGTTTGCGACACAAAGTGCGCGTTGATGTGTGCAGACTGATCGGACCGTACTCGGCGTCATGGGAACCTCGGTTCCGATGCGTGAGCTCCAACGACTTGCTCCGAAGTATCTGGTACGCGATAGTTGCCCTGCTCTGTGAGGAATTCTGTACTGAGGAATCTATTTTTCGTATTTAAATGAGGAATGGTTTTCGGTTCATGTTAAGCGACCGACTGCTTATTTCTTTAGCTGGGCCCCAACGCGTACACGTTTATGACAGACAACAACGCGTTCGTCATGTTTCATCCTCAGTTTCGATCGTTGTTGAACGTACGCTTTAACTTTATTTAACCCTTGCGTGCAACTGTGTGAGTTGGCCTTACGCACTTTATGAGATGCGGTTTTCATGTGTATAGGTTGATACGCCGAAGCCGAATTATAACAGTATGGATATCCTCGAAGTGGAGGTCATGTCCGATTATGCTGAGGTACAGTACGCTGTGTTTATGTTCGACTTCGCGATGGCTAGCTAGGTTTACGAGCGAGCTCGCAATTTACGCGCATATTGTTGGAACTTTTTACTAGCTTGAGGAAGTGTAACCCTTTTCCGTCCTTTTCTCTATGCTTACGAGTGACCACATCTTGGGTTGGGTATTATAAACATTTACACTCGCTGGATAGCCGAACTGAGCTGGTTTGAACGACGTCGATGCTCTTTCGTTGGTCGTCTTGTCGTTCATGATGTCGCTAAGTGATGGTGTGTGCTTTGCTTTGCTATCGCTATTCTACCTCACGCACGCTGCTCCGGCTTCAGAGGATTGCTAACTTGAGCAAGTTTGGTTGATGTGGGAGGTGACTCATCAGTTGATTAGCACGTGAAGCTTTGAGGTAGTTTACGGTTAGCGAGATAGCTGTCGGCGGGTTTGCCCGCTATGTCAGGCTACAGCTTTGTCCCGCACGCAGCTACGCTATCCATTCACGCGAGACGGGCTTTAGCTTGGTTTGCTTACTCTTACGTTGAAGAACCGAGTCTTAGCAGGAAGCTCTGCACCGCTGCTCTTGCCATTCATGCTTATATCGTGAAGAATTGTCTTGTCGACCCTCGCTTTGTGTGTCGCCTGTGTGCAATTTGACGGGCGCTCGATATGCTGACCAGTTTTGTCTTGCAGTTCGACCAGGACGGCTGGGCGACGCGATGGATCAACTATAGCGAAAATGCGGTGAGGATAGTGAGTAGGACGGACATTTGCGTTGTTTTTTTTGCAAAGTTGGAACGTGGCTTGCTTGATCTTTTGTTGTCGCACTGCATGCTTGCTCGGCGTTCTAGACTGGACAGGAATCGCACTGGTTCGTGTTCGTTTTAGTCTTTTGTTTAAGCATGTTAGTGACCTTGTGCGGCAAGTCTACGTCATTATGGTAGTTTGTGAGTAGGAACGACATTCTTTGTACGCGTGCATAAACTTAACGCTGGTGACGGGCGTTGGCATGGTCTGAGCAAGTGGCATGTTATAGATTGCCTAGTGCACGTCAGAATGTAGCACATGGATGCGATATATTATATTATCGTTTATTATGCCATATTGTGAACGCAGTAGGCGTTTGCGTTTAGCTGTTGACATTTTGTAAAGCTTGCTCTTCGCATACTGGTCTTTTGGACTGCTCTGGCGCCGATTGCTCTAGTTGTGAGTCGTGTTTCTACTAATCGACTGACTTGATCGAATCTCACTGCACAGGACGATGAAGTGGTTTGCGATTGTGGTGCTATCGATTGGTATTTGTTTTAGCTTCGCAGCGATCTCTTTATGGGCAAGAGCGGCAGCGAGGGACCGTACAATTCGTACTACATGATCGACGATCTTATGAATACGGTATGTTGACGTTGGGCGAAAATATTTTGAATTTTTCCTATTTTGATTTTGAAAATCAAAATCTGGGCGGAAAAATTAAAATTTTTTTTTTAAATCTCAGTGTCTTAAAAATGCAAAACTTTTTTCAGTGGAAACAAAATTTGACCAATGGCGCTTTTGCTTTACCATCAACACTTAAGGAACCAACGCAAACAAGAACTATAGCATGCCGCACAATGCTTTCATACTGTACGCTAATCGGTCTCAATAATTCCGACAGCATCGCACTCGACGTCACTGTCCGCAAGTGATTTTGATTTCGAACTTTTTGAGCGATTTTTATTTTGAAAATTAAAATCGATTTTGACCGAACTTTACAGTATGTGATATGCACTTTTTTCTCGTTATTCCTCTAACCTCCACGTACTTTTCAGGCCTATCGACGCGTCTATCCACAGCGCTCAACCACTTACTACACAGGCATAAGCGGCAACGACATTCCATTCACACTCGGTATCGTCGTGCCGGAGGGAAGCGAGCATCGAGCTGTGATCAAGAAGGACATGCGCGCTATCATTAATCACTTGCAAAGTAGGTGCACACGCGTTTCTTGTTCAGACTTGAGAACTTCTGCACCGTGCAGGCAGGGATATCGAGGGCTGGAACTGGCATGTGCATCCACTCTGGGAGTATTGTCGGGGACGTGAAGACGAGAGTGAAGCGGATCCGCTTTTTCGACGATTTGTCAATCAGACGTTTGATAAGAAGGAACTTCCGGCGGAATGTACGGATCGTTTTGCGGGATTGTGGTTGGGGCTAAGATTTTGCTGGATTTTAAGGCAGTGGTGCCAATGGAAAGGGATCCGAGTGGTTGATGAAGAATATTCTGTTTGATATGCACGCGACGGCGGCCATTGAACAGGCGTGGATTAAACAGGCGACGCAGGATGCGGCGAGGTTTGGGGCAGAAAAACCTGGCATACGTACTGTACGTACAGTTCCGTTTATAGTGATGACAAGAAGAACACTGGCATTTACTTGATATTTGTCGCGACACGTGCGGGACTCACACGTTATGTCGATCTGAAACCCGAAGATCTTGTCTTCGAAGCGCCGACGACCCCGGCGCCAGCTACGACGACGCCGGTGCCGACAACGGCGGAACAGGAGAACGCAACTTCGGCCCACGCAGCGGACGGACATGCTGTCGATGATGGACATGGCGCGGCTCATGGACACGGTCATGCGGGACCGTCTGCACCGCCACCGCCGCCGCCAGAACCGTAAGGCATGCAATCAATATGGTAGTTGTTGCACCCGCTCGATTGTTTTGTAGTGGACATGTGCACTTTGCTAAAACGCACAACAGGACTGTCGATGAGACGTTTTATCAACGGGCTGTACGTGTTCCGGAAGACACTTACGTGTTTGAACCGGACACGAAATGTGAGTGTTGAGTTGATGTCGATGGAGCGATTATTTTTGGGCAAATTGTCTCCAGATCGGGTCTGGAAGACGGACGAATTTGAGAGTGCGTACAAAGTGATGGAGAACTGCAGTTTTTTACTCACGGCTTCGAAAGCTATTTATGCGGGTGGCAAACAACAACCGAAGACGCCCGTCGCTGTTGTTGGTGTCGAAATGGTCTATGATCATTTTGCGCAGATGGTCTTCGATGAATCGGATGGAATGTGTGTGGTAGGTGCAACTTTGCATTATCTCTATAAGGCACTTATTTGTCGTCACTTGCAGCCGAATGGCACTGACTATAAGTGCTACTTGATTGACGAACATGCGTTTGTGGTCTTTACGACAGCCTTTCAATCGTTTGCGTATCCAACGAAGGAGGTGTGTTGCTTTTTGCTCGAACAGAAGTTGGCAAATCTCAGGGGATTTTCCGCTGTCCCCCAATCCCCAGGGGATTCCCCCAAAACCCCCCACTTATTTTGCACGTGGAAATTTTTAAAAATAAAAAAAATTTAATTGTAGAAAATGCATTTTTTCGTTGGAAAATACCCGGGGGTTTTTCCAATTCCCCCATCCCCAGGGGGGTCCCCCAGGGGGATGCCAACCCTATTGGTTATAATACTTCGGTCTTGTTGTTTGTTGGAGTTGTACGCGTTCTGTATTGAAGCTTTACACGCTTTAGACTGATTTGAAACGATATTTTGGCTTTTACGAACGTGCTGTTATGAGTTGGCTTGTCGAACATGGCGCTTATAGAAGGTGTTTTGTCTTAATTACTGCGCTAGTTTCGAATCCAGGTGTAGTTTTTTTCATACCCTTTTTGTAGGATGCTTTACATTGACTATCAGGCGATCTGTCCCAGCGAAACGATAACGAGCGCGGCTGCGAGATTGCTTAGTGTATGTGTATGTTGGTGTCGTGATGTTTTGAATCGATTTGGTTTTTTAGCCAATCTACAACTTGATCAAGCTTTCACTTTGGCTGTGGCGACATTTTATCATGTTGCTCGCTGAATATAATGTTTGGAGTTTACTCGGCGGTTGGGTTATGCCCGCTGAAGGTGGGGGAGATGGACAATTTATGTGGTTGTTACTGGGTGGAATTCGTTTTAGCTTATTCGGAGACGTTTCGCAATGATTATGGATTGAGTTGCGATAATGTTTCGGTACATTTTATTTGGAATCCACCCGAGTACGCCACTGGCGGCAACTTCTCGCGGGCACCGAGCTCGGGGTTTCCTCCGAGACCGCTGGTGGAGTTTCCTTGCGCGAATAATGCCGCGAAATGCCAAATGTATGTACTGTACATATGCATGTACTGTATATACATACGGGTGATTACTTTCTAGCGATGTCTTCACCTCGCTTGTTCCCCGCACGAACCTCATTCTCGTAATTGTCAAGCGTGGTCCCGCGTGCGCCGAAGACCGCTGCAAAGCGGCCGAACTTGAACACTATAAAAATGTCGGCGTTGGCACCCGAACGGCGTACGGCGCGTCTGATAAGCTTTACAAGAAGTCCCTTGCACCACCGAATGAAACTGTCGCTGTTGGACCCAAAGGCGGACACGGGGAAGCGGGACATGAGAGTGGCAAGGAGAGACTCAAACCGAAACCTGTTATTCAACCGAGGTGCAGGCTACCACCGCGCTCGAGGCGACCGCCCAAACGCAAGTGCAGGTGGTATCATGAAGCGATTGAGGTATGATTGTATTGTTTATGTGCGAAGGGAAGATGTTGATCTTTTTGGCATCTCTTTTCACAGAATGTCGATCCTGCTTCTTTTGGATGCAGTCGTGCGACACCATTTGTGTTACCGTCCCCGCTGGTTCAGCTGGTGCTCCTCTTCGCTTTGATGTTTTTGTCTGTCCGAGCATTTTGGTCACAATGAGTTGGTGTGTGTAGTATGTATACGGACTGTGCCATACTGTAATGAGGTTTAAACTCAGTGATGTGATTATTTGTGCTTCTTTTCGCACTTTTTGTGTGCCTGACTTGTTTGCTCCACTCCTCTTTTCTGTGCGTGGAGTGCGATGCAGAGAGGGTCTTGTATGTAGGACGTACAGTACGTACAGTGAATCTATTTCTAGTCAGAATGGTTGGTTTATGCAGACTTTTCCTTTTGTGTAACTCACTACTGATTCGGAGATCTAAACTCTAGTCGGGGGAAGCGAACCATGTCTGTTTGATTTACATGACATGTACTATTTATTAATTATCGTGTTCGTTTTTGCTTTTGTTCATTTGCGGAACCGTGCGGAGCTGCAAAAGTAGTTAACTTTAGGGCGATTGATTTTGCTTTGGGATGCCAGAACACATGACTGCCTTTACTGCTCAATCTGCTCCACACGGTTCGTGCGCATGTTTGACGTTTTTCTTGAGGCAGCTTTCTGTTTGTTGAGTGGTCACTCCAGTCAATCATACCCGAGTGTTTTTAAGCCTGTTTCTTTTCTCTCCATTGGACACGATCTTTTACCGTTGCATAATGTCCACTGTGTATCATATTGGTGTAGCCAGAGTGTAGCTTTAGCGTGCTTTTGACTCTGGGCTCATCTATATATGACGTCACCTGGCGAGGGGAGGGGGGTCGAAAATTTTTGAACTTTAGGTGACGCTACATGTTAAAAGATACAGGTGACGGAAGGGGAGGGGGGGTCGAAAAATTTGAATTTTTAGGTGACGTCATATATGGATGAGCTCTCTCCAGCTTTTGCTTTGATCACATATGATTCGCGCAGGGACATGTATCGCTGCTAGCGCGTTAGGCTCCTTACTTGCGCACGTTTTGGCCCCTGAATCGCGCAACGAACGCTTTAGATTAGCCCAGTGCGTTTTACTTCTTTTTGTTATGTACGTTTGTGTGAGCTTCTGTTTTTGTTTGGTGTATATATCTCTGAGCTTTTTCCTTTTGGAGTCCATTTCTATATGCAGCACCGTACTTTGCTGATTAATGCCTTCCCTAGAATTCTAAAATGCTATTTTCGGTCTCAGTCAAAGGAATGGAGGGACATTCTGCCCGTAATGAGCTATTAAGTGACGTACTTGAACTGTTACCTGGACACATGCACAGCATTAGCAGGAAAGTACGGTGAACCGTAGTATATTACGCATAATATCCGTTTTATTTTCGCTCTCTGCTCCAGCTGCGATTCTTTATACTGAATGAATTTTTGAAATTTTCGTCTTGTTCGTCTTATTGCCTGCGGCATTCAGTGTGTGGCCGCTTCATCTTCTATCGTCGTTGGGGACTACAAACTGCTCTTACCCTTTTCCGTATTTTCCATTACGCCTAACCAGATTTGATTGCTTGTGGACAGAGATGAGTTTCCGTGGTCGAGGCGGCGGTCGCGGAGGCTTTCGTGGCGGCGATCGCGGTGGAGGAAGAGGTGGTTTTCGAGGTCGGGGTGGTGGTCGAGGTCGTGGTGGGGGAGGATTTCATGATCGACAAGATTTTGGTCCACCAGAGAACGTTGTTGGTACGTGAAGACTAACTTGCTTGTTCTATCGATATTTGCATTTTTGGCGTGTAGAACTCGGTCTTTTTACCCATCCGTGCGAAGACCAACTCGTGTGTAAACTGTCGACGGAACGTGTTCCGTGGTTTAATGCTGGAGTCTTTCTTGAGAATAAGCAACAGATTGGAAAAGTGGATGAGATTTTTGGCTCGATTAGAAATCATGTGCGTATGTTATGCCGTGTGTATTGTACATACGTAAATATTTCTCTATGTGGCTTCCCTTCTCGCTTTTTCTTCTTAGTCCGTCTCAGTGAAGTTGTCTGATGACGTGAAGGCGACGTCGTTCAAGGTTAACGATAAGGTTAGCTGAGACTGCCGAGATGTTAGCTAGCTAGTCCACGTGCGTCTCACTCTCGTCGCTTGATCCCTTTAGTTGTACATCGATCCGTTCAAGCTCTTTCCTCTCGAGAAGTTCCTTCCGGGTGCTCCACGCGGTGGGCGTGGTGGGCGACGAGGTATAATGTTTAGTGCGTGTACGATGCGTTGAGAGCATAGGGTACGACGTACATAATACATTGTACATACGAGTTAGACAAATGAATAGTTGTACAAGCAGCTACATCGTGTTCTAGCCGGCGGTCGTGGCGGATTCGACCGTGGTGGTCGTGGTGGCGGCTTCCGCGGTCGCGGTGGGTTCGACCGTGGCGGTCGTGGCGGATTCGATCGAGGCCGAGGCGGCGGTTTTGACCGTGGCGGTCGTGGAGGATTCGATCGTGGTCGAGGTGGCGATCGAGGAGGTTTTCGCGGAGGCTCGTTTGGCGATCGTGGTGGCCGTGGTGGTTTCGACCGAGGCGGCGGAGATCGAGGAGGCTTTCGCGGAGGCTCGTTTGGCGATCGCGGTGGTCGTGGTTTCGACCGAGGCCGAGGTGGTGGAGATCGAGGAGGCTTTCGTGGCGGTGGAGGGGACAGAGGTGGTGGCGAGAATAAGCGAATGCGTTTTGATGAATAGGCTGCGACGATTGTTGCTCGTACTTGTTTACGTGTGTATTCGTTCTGCCTTTTTCATTCGTAATGCGATTGCGTTCACCGGGTTTTCGGTGCTGAAAATGCGTTACGACGCGTCTGTATTGTTGTTACGACCTAGTCAGAGAGCGGTTTAGTGAGACAGTTTCATTCTCCCCTTTTCCTCGCCATTTTACTCGACCGCACGTGCTCCTTTTGACTATTCATGCTCTGAATTGTATTGAAGCCAGGTACCGCTTGTCAATCGATGGCTTTGTCCTCGAACCTCACATCGCCGCCGGCAGCTCGAGCATCGTCGTGTGGCTCGGCTTCAACTTCGTCGGCCTCTCTCAACCAATGTCAGCTTCCGTGCCCACTCGGGTGCGGAGAAGTGGTTTCTCTTTTGCGTATCAATCTGCATTTGATGGAGTGTCGTCGCCGTCTGGTGAGGTGCAACGAGACTGCTCAAGGACTCTAGCGAGTGTTCGGCTTTCAATTGTGCAGAACAAACTTGATATGGTTTGTCCGAATAATCCACGACATCGAGTGGCGAGAGACGAATTCGAGTATCATCTCGGTGTGTGTGCGGATGCGGACCTTTGTCACGATATTGAGGGTAAGCTGTACGTGTGCGCAGTGCATGTTCGATGTACGTGTACTTTTGGTGGGTATGTACTGTACGTAATTACAGCGCAAATGCTCGAGGATCGGCTGAGCGAAAGCACGTCGACGTCGTTGAGTGAAATGAATTGGACGTTGTCGACGTCGGGGGATGACAGGTCGACGCCGCTGACGAGTAGTGGCACGAGCAATGTGACGGCGCGAGTGAGCGCTTCTTCGGATGATGTGGGCGAGCAGCTCCTTGTCTTCTTGCCTGATTGATGCGCGACGAGGGCAGACTTGCTCTTTATGTACACTATAAACCGCAGCTGCCTCTGACGATTGCGTTCTATGAACAAGAAACATGGGTTTATGTACTAGTACATGTGTACGTACATTACGTACGTGTGGCCTGTATGCTCTCCGCTTTATGTGAGTGCATTCGTGCCTTGTCGTCCGTTTTTACCGCTGCATCCTTTTTCCCGTAACCGTCCCGCCGATTCTGTTTGGTTCTGATCGTGTTATTAATACCTTTTGTCGTTTGTTGTTTTGCGCGATCGTTCATTTTGATGTCGTATGTTTTACGTTGTAGAATGTCCAGTTAGAGGTAGTGTAGCAGCTGGCGCGATAATCTGTGAATTCCGTGCTGGCTGATCAACCATTGACCTCGTCTTCGCCAGCTCTGAGAAAGCAGTCGAACTCAGTTGCCGTCTTTTCAACGTCTTCGTCGATTTTAGCGAAGCGTTCAACAGTGTGAGCCCCCTAGCCTCTGCTGCGCGGAGTGTCCAGAAAGTCAGCAACCTCATCAAAGCGATGAAGGAACGCTGAGCGCCATCCGGATGGATGAGAAACTGTCTGACTGGTTCCCATCGTCAGCAGTGTCCGCTAGGGCGACGCTCGGCTTCGAGATCCGTCACTCCGCCTCAGATGAGGTCTTTGCTTTCGACGATTTCGCGTATGCCGACGACGTCGCGCTGATGGTGATTAGTGAGGCCGCTCTGCAGTGTCGCTTGGACGTCATTTCCGAACGAGCTGCCCGTCTCGGCCTCATCAACGCGGTCATCCGTCCGAAGAAGGAACAGCCCACGATCGAGCAGGTCTAGTGCTTTAAGTGTCTCGGCTGCTGGATAAGCGCGGCCGGCGGCGTCTTCGACGATGTTTCGGCTCGAATTAGCCTTGCGTCGTATGTATTCGGCGTTTGACCGAACAAATGGCTATCGAAGGTAACGAAAACACTCATCTTCAAAACGATGGTCCCGCCGGTTCTGCTGGGGCCTAAACCCGTTCGTGACTCGTTGCGGCCGACAGGTGCTCGGCATTCGTCTTTGGCAGCGTCGGACGAACGAGTGACTTTTTGCCGAACTTCAAACTTTCGCTGAGTCGGCGCTTGTCACTCGCAGCCAGCTGCACTACTTTGGTCACATGCGTTGCATGCCAGACGCCGACCGACGAATTCAGAGAATCTGCTATGAATGCGTTCCCGACGGCAAGCGCTGCGTCGGGCGACGGCCAAAACCCTAATGTCCCTTTGCTCCGTGTCACCGAAGATGTCGCAACTCGTTCGCAACGCTCTGACGAAGGCCGCTCTCTTTTTCGCGTGGTCGATGCTGCAACAAGTCGGACCACAAATCAGTCCTTCGACGCTCCCATCGGGAGCAGGCTTCATGATTCCTGAGCAGCTGAGACGTGTTACCTTAAACGTGTACTGTACAGTGTTTTATGTGAGTCGTGGACATGTTCGCTGGTCGGTATGTTGCGGTTTTATGTACGAGCCGACTAGTCCTATCGAATTTACTGACGATGGACTGAGCCACCAGATGGTGTACCAAATACCCTTGCGTTTTACTTTACTACGCTTTATAGCATAGCACGTTACAGGCACGTCGCTGAGGGGGAGTCCGTACTCTATATTGGGTCCATGGATCCACCCGAAGGTCGGAAAATATGGGCACCGGTTCCCGGGGACCGGCAATTGAGATGGAGCTGCGTGCCTGCACATTCCGTGTGGAACATTGTACGTGCTGTAGTGACCGTAGCAGTTTCGTGCGAGTTCCAGTTCGCTATTCGTGCATGACCTTTTTCACATTTAATTATAATAACGGCTTTTACAGCCCAACTGTGTGCTCCGCTATTTGCTCGTCAGGAATTGTTGTTTGGCAAAATTTGATTCACCTTTTGGTACCTATGAGATGTTGTTTGAGTTGATAGGCTAGTCAATGAACAATGTAAGTAACAAAAAACCAAGCATTGCCTACGCCTTTGGCGAAATTCTCACTTTTTGCGATCCACAAGTTTGACTATAAGTCTCATAATCGTGCAAGCAAAACATAAAACTCCGTGAAGCAAAGAAGCGCTAAACATCATCGTTCACATCGTATCTACAGTTTTTCTATGCGTTCGTGAACGGCACTCGTTTGCATGCAGCGCACTAGAGCGTTGCCTATGCCCTTCTGAACCTTGTTTCTGGACCGAACTCAGTCCCAGATTTATTACTGCGAGAAAGGCCATGTCATTTACTTCAAAACGATACCTCAGCGACCTCTCGATGTGCGGTATTCGCTGAGTAGTGCCGATCAGAGGAATGCTCATTTTTACTAACTTTTAGGGCGCCGCCGTAATAACGCAAAGGAGCGAGCATAAAAACTCCTGTGGCGGGCGGAATAGTGAACCGATTTTGGTCGCAGCGCGCAGCGAAAATTTTTGAGACAAACCCTCACAAAAATAAGAAATTTCGTGTACCGCGCACCGGAAAATTCTGAACATACGCTCGTAAATTCAGTCAAAAATTCGTGTACCGCAACCGTGTGCAGTACTTTCTCATTTTTCCCGTTGCGCGGACATGGAACGGACACCACTGCCCATGACTGCCGTACGCAGTTAACAGT
>JAQGBB010001279.1:0-14001 GCA_034691745.1 Prismatolaimus dolichurus
ACATGTTGGAGCACACATGACTGCTGCAAACGTCGATCCGCAAACATTATAGTTGTCTCAACTTTTTCCAATTTCATGTGCGAATCATATGAACGTGCAACGCAGCGCTTCGGTAAATTACTCTAGCTATTGCTTTGGACACGTGTCGATCTTTCCCTTCGAGCATTTTCTTGACATTTTATAAAACGTTGTGTTTGTATGTGAGGGCTCGTGCGGTGTCTTTTCGGCACGCAGAACTAACGTCTGCTTTATACTGAACGAATGATACGATGAATTTTTTGACTTCGCGACGTAGGTGTATGTGCCGTTTCTTGTTGAAGAGGTTTCAAAATGTGAAATACTGGAGGGTTTTCAATACAATAAACGCGTTTATAGCTGTAAAAATTTCAGTAGTTTTATTCAGCTCCAAGGTCTAACACTGCAGCAACGATGCTCGTTACCCTACTCGTAGCCATTGTACTTCCTTCGGGGCTGGCGCAGACTATCTTCGATACAAATCAGTGTGTCGTCTCAAAAATCACAACCTGCAGCAAAAGCCCGTAAGATCCGTTGCATTATCTAACCAATCATGTTGCAGAAATGCAAAATGACTAAGAGTTGTTTTTTTCGTGCTTTTTTCGAAAAAAAAAACGTTTTTCATGCTTCGGCGACCGTAAGTAAGTTGCTAAAACTAAGAAAAATTTAGGCAACGTCTTTGAAAGCGACATTTTTCTGAATTTTTGATCTTATTTTATGTTTATGTATAAACCAAACGTGTTTGATGCCGCATTGCACTCCGTAAATGCAACCCAAACAATGATCCGAATAAACAACGCATTTTGATATGTTTCGCAAAAAAACAGAGAGCCTACCTGGACATCGCCGACTGTGTTTCAAACAACTCGGTTGGCCCATCAAGCCCACCGACGCGTAAGGGACTTCTCTGGAATCTGGCAATTCTTCAACCGCACAGGATTGCGAAGAAAGTACTTCTAGATATTTTAAAGTGAACGTGGGCCTCCAGGACATCCAAGGAAGCTCGCCAGGAAGAAATCTATCCGCCGGTTACGCGACCTGCATGCAAGCTTGTGTCGAAAATACAGTGAATTCGTGCTTTTCGGGGTGATACCAACCAATAAAACAGTCGACTGTTGGACCGCAATTTTTTCTTGTTTATATTTATTTTAAAGCTGTGGCCAATATCCACCAGCTCTTCCTGAAAGCAAGGCGCTTCATTCGATCAAGGTCTTCCAGCGTGCAAGCAGAGCGCAATACGTGCTGGCGCGGCCTCCGCGAGCAAAGCATGTGCTCACTTATGACCGAGAACACAATTGCACGCACGCACACGCAGCTAGCTTTCACCAAATAGTGTAATCGCTTGCTAGAATATCGTTACGCCAAAGGAGAATGTCTACAGGTCAGATTGAAATTATCCCCCACTTCCATATTTCCCTTATCGCTGAGCGCAGCGCGTGGGCGGGACGCTGCGCGTAGCCCCCGCTACTGCTAGCCGCCGTTTGCTTTTGCAACTAATATCTTGCTTCAAAAACTTTGCACTTTGGGCTCCGAATTTTTTTGGGGTCATCCATAAATTACGAAAGCCAAAAATTATGATTTTTGAACCCCCTCCCCCATGTCGCCTTTTTACGTGTAGGCTATCTTTTACACGTGATGTCACCTTTCGACCGACCCCCCTCCCCCGTCCTGGGTTACGTAATTTATGGATGACCCCTTATCCTGCGCTACGATCACTTCGACGAAGCTGACGTAACTAAAGAGGCCGAAGCGCGGTCAGTTTAAGAGGGGGAATCAGCGACGGGGCTAAAACTATAGTACGTCGTAAAGTAAATGTCAAAGCGAGCGCAAGCGGCGCAGATTCGCAATCAATCTTCTTTCCGAATGGAACGTGGGCAAACAAATTTGAGTTTCCCTTTGTGACGGACTTGGACGTCAGAATGAATGATGAACTGTTGGGTTTCGACCTAGGGATAGGCCGACATGGGCACAAATGGGCCCATGGGCGGGCACCTGGTCCATCAAAGTTTTAACTTTTTTTCTGAACAAGTTGGATGTTTATAGTAAAATGAGGCTTGAAAAGGGAATAATTAGCAATGTTTGCTAGTTGTTCACTAGTGTGAATATTAAAATGGCTTAATAAGTGTCCAACAGCTAATCTGGAGCTGTAGATGTAAGTTTTCGACACCCTCATGACGGTACCCAATATTCGAAAATAGACCAAACGTGGGCACCTGGACAACATGGACAGATGAGCAAGGCAGATGCCCACGTTTTGGCCAAACATGGGTGGCGGCCTACCCCTATTTCGGTCTCTCGACGATGGCCGATATGGTCTACTTTTAAGCAGGCAGGTATTTTTCACGGCTGCAGCACAAAGCACTCACTGCTCCAAGCGAAACAGACATCGGTCAGCTAAAACATCCGTGTGGCAGTGGTTACGTCAACATCACCAGTGCTCCACCTTTCCCAACGCGTCCTACTTGAAGCGATTCGAGCAGAAACGTGGTGTAGTGCATAGAGCCTAATCAACAGAGCCTAATCTAAGATTTTGAACCTTTATAAAGAAATCATCATATCATGCCCCAGTTCAGGTGACCTAGTCGAGATACGCGAGTAAACGTGCATCTTCACCTACGCGTTCGTGCACGTTTAACGAAAGCAAAAAAGCACACAAAATACTTATGATGCAACTCGGTCACTTGCATTGACAGGGGAACCGTACATTTATGGTGTGACGAAAAAAGTTGACTTTTCTCACCCCCCTCCCCTACGTCACAATTTTTTGTATACTTATAACACGTAAAATCATATTCGGCCAGACCCCCTCCCCCTAAATCGCGACGTCATAAATGTACGGCCCCGCGGTGAAAAGAAGCTTCAATTGCACCCAGTATCATTGGGGCACAAACGAGTATAGCGAGTTTGCTGTTGCCATGCAAAAGAAAACGATTGTTTTCGGACAATGGTGTCGTGTGGCAGCGTTGCGATTGCGGAAGTTTTTGCAGCTACGTGTGCGGCGGCCATTCAGCTCGACGCAGGCTCTGAATCCGAGCACCCAAAATGGTATGAATTGCACTGCAGCGCACACGTCAGGAATAAGCTTCAAGTTATGAATTCATTGGCAATCGTGGAAACTTCAGCGAGCTTAATAGTGGAATTTACCAAAAAATTCGAGCTTGTTTTATCGCGACGCGATTCGCCCCATGAAAATGTGGACAGCATGCAGGCAAATTTTGCCAGATGATGGCGGTAGCGGTCGTCTCTAAAAATATTTATACTGCCGTCGTCTTTTGGAATTTTCAACGGGAGCTATCAGCCCGTGATTTAGCGATTTCCTGCCCCATAGCCGCCGAACTTCAGCCGTCTTTCATCCACAACCTAATCTCCACACTCATAACCTTTAGATTCACTAGAAACTCCCGTTTGAGACGTCAGCTTTGCGATCTTTTTTTGCAGGCTGCAAAGACACTTTTTGTCGTCGGCGGTCTCGGACCAGACCTAAAAGAGCTAAAGAGTGTCGACACCTTCGACTTTGCCTCGAAAAGCTGGCGTCGCTGCGCATTCGAGCTGCCCTCGCCGGGCCGTTGGGAGCTCGCCGTCTCGAGTCTCGATGGCCTCATCTACGCATTCGGCGGCTACACCGGCACCGAACTGGACCGAGTCGACATCTACGACGTCGCCCGCTCCGCGTGGACGCAAGGCCCAAAGATGCCGACGCCCCGCATCGGTCACGCCGTCTGTGTCTTCGGCTATCGTCGCTTCATCGCACTCGGTGGGGTCGGCCTTTCGAGCGTCGACTCGTTCGACCCACGAATGAACAAGTGGACGTCGATGGCTGCAATGTCGACGACGCGTGGTACGTCGCCGCTGATGTCCTCGGCGGCGAAATCTACGCGACTGGCGGCTCCGACGACGGTGGCGTGGCGCTCGACTCGGTCGAACGGTTCGACGGCGTCCGCTGGTCGCCTGTCACGCCGATGAAGACGCGCCGGAGGGGCCACTGTGCGACGGTCGTCGGCGACGAACTCTTTGTCTTCGGCGGCGTCGATGAGAAGGGCGCCCATCTCGCGACGGGTGAATCGTTCTGCCCGGCGAGAGGCGAGTGGAGCGTCGGTCACGTCGCTCAGATGCCAGCGGCGCGCTACGGCGCCAGGACGGTTGCCTACGGCGGGAAGATCTACGTTTTTGGTGGCCGGAAAGACGACTCGATGGTCGTTTACGATCCAATGGCGAATAAGTGGGCGACGTTAGAAGCCAGAATGCCGACGGCACGCCAGTTCGCTGGCAGTGTACTATTGTGATTTAAAAATACAAAAAGTGCAGCGAGAGATTTGCCGACATAGTTTTTGCCCGAGAGTGATCTTTGCTTTGGTTTCATTTACATTTTTTCCGCCAAGGGAGCTCCGTTTTTCCGTTCGTGTAGTTCTTTTATGACCTTTTCCCACACTTGCATGGTTTTCTGGAGAAAAATCTAAATGCGCTTTGCACGTCAAATCGAGATACAGGGTTTTATCACACAAGTGCTCACAGGTTGCTCATGGCCATGATGACTTTTGTGACAAAATCTGGCAAGTCCAATTGCACGGTTCTATAAAAAAAATCTTTTTACTTGCCGGTTTTTTCGTTTAAACCTGATGCGTAGTTTTTACTTACTCGGTTTTTTATATTACCTTTTTTGCATTATTCAATGAGAAACGTTGGTCAAGTGTTCTGACCGATCCCAGATTTTGCCGAGGTGAATTCTGCACTACTTGCGCGTTTTTTCGACAAAACCGTGCAACTCGAGTTGCTGGCTTATGCCAAAAAGCGGGTGTCTTGTCCCCAATAGTGAACCCCCAAGGCCCATCTTCGAGCTATGGACCTGAGGTATCCAATGCAAAAAACCCCTATCTCTGTCGGTTGCTTCTAGCTAGAGATATACGCTTGAGAGTCGATTTCACTATGTAGAACAAAATTTTAGACGCTTCCTGTCTCAAATATTTCACCTTCTGGATCCGTCTTTGAACTTTTACGTACTTTTGACCGAAATTATTTGACGCAAATAGCCGCGTCTCAATCGGTTGCTCATACCTTAAGATAATTTGTTCACAGATACTCATTTACTCATACGGACAGAGACCATCGCAATAGTGTCCACTTACGTGTAAGCTACTAGCTCACCAGCAAGACAATCAACTTCTTTTGCAGTGCAGTTTTCTCCACGTTTGGTGCACGTTTGGTTTCAAATGATTTTTAACATAGTTGCCGCACTGCATTTTCATTCCGCCTCAAAAATCTGCTTCATTCTGCAGTATCTCTAAGAAACTGACAAAACTGTTTGTGGTTATCGTTTTCGCCTTTGCTCTTATCGTCGCCGGTCAGGTTTGTAGTTTCCGTCTTTGGTAGATCATTTCACCAGTAGGTCAAGATATTGTGTTTCGAAACTGCGTTTAAGCTGAAACTTGCCGTCGGAATCGTAGGTGACGACATCGAGTTGCTCGTCAACAGTGATGAGCGACGCGGAGTTCACTGAAGCATTTCGCCACAACGTACCCTGCCGCCAGACGAAGACCCGTGGCATAACTCCCCGCGACGTATCCTACGTCCCAAAGTCACCTGGGGCCGTTAGCCGCAGCGCACCCCGGCACCCGAAGATGAGCTGTGGGATATCCCCACATAAAGTCGACGCAAGGATGACTAGCGTTTCCAGTGAAGTTCCGATTCTATGCTTATTATAATTTTAGAGGGGTTCCGCGTTTTCTGCCATTGGGGCCGTAGATTTATGACGTCGTTTAAAAGTCCGATTTTTCTGACCCCCTTCTCCACATCACTTGAAATAGTGCCTGAGGATAGGCTATCTTTTGCACACTGCATCGCTTTCGACCAGTCTCCCCTCCTTTCCAAACGTGACGTCATAAATGGATGGCCCCTTTGCAGTATAAAACACCGTAAAAATACCTGGTTGTCAAAAAAGGAAGCTCAATTTAATTTGCAATTCGATTCTCATTGTCGGCATACGCGGCTAACAGTGAATAGCTGTCTGAGCTCCGCGGAGAATGCAATGAAAATGAGCGGATAACTTGCATAGTAAGCGATGAATACGCAGACGAACATCGACGTATGCACAGCGCGCACACGTGAGTCCCAGATGATGTCCTGGTAATAGAGACTGGTAACGTAGACGACCAGGTGGCATACGCCTGTCGTCAGCGTCGTGAGAAACGCCTGCAGGAGAATTGCCGCTTCTCGTTCCTGCAGTCTCGCGAAGACGGCGATGCGAGCGCTTCGTACTTGCGCCGACACTTCTTCAATTCTCATCGAGAGGTTGCTCGCCGTTCGGGGTAGCTGTTCCGGGATCGGAAGCAAATTATCGATTGGGACTGAGGATGCATCGTCACTTGCGGGATTCGGTGGTAGTGTTTTATGTGCTTCTAGAAGTTTTCTCTGCTTGTGCACTCGCGCGTAGATGAGAACGTAGAGGAAAAACGAGGCGGTGATAATCACCGTTGGAACGGCGTGATTACAGACGTGAAACCACACTGGGTCGATCTCGATCAATGGCGTATTTTTAATGCTTGTTGCGAAGTAGATCGACGAAGCTTGCAGAATTGCGATGAGCCAGACTAGCGAAAGCAGTGCGATGAGTGACTTCCATGTCAAAATCTATGAAAAATCACATGTTTTTTATGCAGCGCGAGCCAAGAATTGGAATTTTCCGACCCCACCTTTCCCCTACCGCTAAACGTTTTTTGTGGACGTTCCCATATTATCTTCTTACTTTGTTCGCCAACGGTGTGTCTGTGATTAGAAGATATCGATTAATCGCCAGCAAAAACGACGTATAGAGACTCACAAACCAGCACGTTAATCCGAAAACCCATATGGGATAAGCGCAGGAATACTCGAGAACACACGAAGTGTTCTGTGTGAGAACGAAATTGGCGGCGACCTGGAAGAACTGAATGCAACCTGCCAGTGCGAAGCTTAGCACGAACGCGTAGAAGTGATTGTTCAGTCGACGGAAACTTAGCACGATACGAGCCGCAAAAACGAGGTAAATGGCAAGAAGTGCGCCAGAAAGTACCCTCCAGGCGATTCGAAGTCGTTCTTCTGTCTCGGAGAACCAGATGGGCGACGAGTAGTTTACCGGTAACTCCGACGCTTCGACATTTACGACGTTCATTTCGGCAGAAAATAGCTTTTCATGCGCTGAAATTTTTAAAGCCAGCGAGCAAGCCAGCCAGCCAACCCAGGAGTTTTTGAAAGCGTTTGAAAGCTAAAACTATCCGAGCGTAGTCCCACAGGAAAAAATTTGGAAGCATTTTGATTGCTGCACGCGGATGCAGTTGCGCTCAAAACCGAGAGCCAACAAATGGCGTAGGATCTGACACCGACGAAACTGAGGTAGCTGTGCAACTGCGTAATATGCATATAGCTCAGATAATCAATAGCAGCGGCCAACGACTCTTCCGAAGCAACTTTGAAAAGCACGTCAGCTGCGAATATTTTGAATGTGTTAGCTGTCAATGTTGTGAAGCCTGAACAATGCAACACATTGGTAATCTCATTAACGTGCCCTGCGTATACCAATTAAGGGAATGCTTACTGATGAGTGCTGAGACCATGGTTTGTCCGCTTTGGCATCTCTTGCTCCTGGAATGTGTGCCATAGAGTCTAGCCTAGTCTAACAGAGAAAGAGAATCGCATGAACACATTCGACTATTGCCTCTTTTACTAGCTGTCTCTATTTTGCTCTCATTTTATACGAGGAACGATTTTACGCAACCCTTTATCTCCCATATACTTAGGAAGCATCCTTGATATTTTTTGTGATTTTGTTTGGATTTTTATGTACTTTTGAATAAACTTCGAAAATAGTCAAATATTGACGCCAGACGGCCTATTGTTGAAAGTGATTTTCACCCACCAAATGGCCGCGCTTTGCGCTAATTAGATTTTCGTTTCTAACTCAGAAGATTCGCGGCTTTGAGGCAAACTTGCTGATATGCTGCTTCTCTCTGACCGATCATTCAGTCGGCAGATATTCAGATTTGTATGTCCGAGACCGACTATCCGAGACAGTCGGACTTTTGCCCTCGAGCAACGAAACCTGCATTGTGTTTACTTTTACCGCTGGTGAATACGGAGGTGTTCTGCATGTGGAAAGTCTAACATATTTCGGCACCCCACATTTCAATTTCGGTATTCGGAAACACACATACGTAATCAAAAGCTTTGGCATTTTTGGACTCATCCCCTGGCAACCAAGGCAAGGATAACGCATGGAGTTTGGCTATCATCTTACACGTCAGTTTTAAAATTATTGGCCAGACATTTACCGGGACTGATTATTGGATTGAGTGCGCTTAGATATTCCGAAGCAAAAAGGAATCTACTGCGATGACCTTTGTCTTACTGTCTGTCTGTTTATTTGTTCTATTTTAGTTCTTTTTTTCGCTTTTAGTGCTATCTATTTTGTCTGTAAGTGCTGATAATTGTTTGGCGCAGATTAGAAAAAGTTTGCGAAAATCTGACTTTATATTTAAAAAAAAATTGCTTAATGTATCGATCATCGAAGCTCATTGACGCTTGGACATACACATACGCCATAGGGCAAATCCAAAACGCCATACTTTTGAAAGAAGCAAAGAACTATGGACAGAACAATAAGCGGACTGCCATCAGTGGATGCACGGAAGCAGGGGTGTTGATAAATGTGCAACTTGAGTTTTACATTTGTGTTGTTTCTGATAAAGCGCTTTTCAAACACCACTGCTTACTTCGGCAAACTGCGACGAATAGAGTTCGTCGAAAAGCACCCAGACCTAAAAGCGTAAAATTCAAGAATGCCGAAAACAGTGAAAACAAAAACTCTCCACAAAAATAAAATAAAAAATTTGTTTCTCCCCACTCACAAAAACACCTGTGGCTTATTTTTCTGCCACCACGTCAGCCGCTTCATCGCAGTCTTTCTCCCAGCCAAACCTTTTCGCGATCTCCTCGTCGGCGAGCGAGTCCTACTCCATGGCGAAGTCGAGCCGATCGAGCACGGCGAGCTGTTCTGCGTTTCGCGATGCCGCGTGTAGATCATCCAGCAGCACGGTTTCACCTGGTTCGCGTCGAGGCCCCAAAACTCGAGCTTTTCCTCGTACAATATAATAGGTGCCAACAGAGGGGGGGTGAAGCCCCCCCGACAAAAATATTGTTTTTTTTGTTTCTGACAGGAAAGCGGGGAAAAAACGTGTTTTGCCTCCGCAGTAGAGCAGTACATAGAAATTGCCTAGAAATTTTAAATTTTTTCACGAAAAAAGCTGTAGGTACATTTTGATAGCTTTTGCAACTGTCCTCAGAAATCAACCAATCTAGAGCCGACACTGGATGACTGAACGTCGTTTATTTACCTAGTATACAAAAATTTACGAAGTTGTTGAATATTTGGCTTGTGCAGCGACTTTTCGAACACAAAAATAGATTTTTCGCGAACTGACGTTTTTAAACTTGCAGGGTTTAATCAAAAAGCATTAAGCCCAACGCCCAACTAAAAAAAAGAGTTTGCAGCTGTGATGAAATGGACCTTAAAGTGAATTTCGATTGTCATGCTTGCCGCATGATTGTGACTGTGTGTCGTTCGTTTTCTCGGCGAAAGGAAATTGTGCTATGCACAAGGAAGCAGTGTTTGCGTCGTATTTGTGCGCTGAATGAACACGATAGCGATTGCTAAATGCGATTTTGCGAATTTTGTTCGGGCCAAGCCGGGCCGGACCGACAACTGACAAGAAATGTTTGGGCCTGTACGAAAGCTGGAAAAAATGCTCGGGCCGGGCCGAGGGCTAGAAAAAATGTTTAGACCGCGCCGGGCTTCGAATATGTCGGTCCGCGACTATCTCTGGTGTAAATGTGACCGAGGCGAAACTGGATCTATATTTTTTGAATACTAACTTTTAAAACGTGCTTAAAGTCACAACAGTAATGGTAAAGTTGTACGTTAAGCTAATATTTCATATACGCAAAAATTTTCACCAAAATTGCGTTTGAAAAGCACTGTATTTTGTTTTGGTAAAATTTTTTCTTCAAAAACCTATTCTCGAGAATTTTGTTAATATCTTATTTTTAGAAACATCAACTCTACCCGTATTGTTTTCCTTCTGCACAAAGGATAAAAGTTTGTTGCAGACGTCGATATGAACGCTTTAGGGGCGATACACAATTTACGCAAACAAAAAATTTGAATTTTTTGACCCCCCTTCCCACTCGTAAACAAATTTATGTGTTAGGTATATACTATCTTTTACACATGTCGTAAACATTGGCCCGAGCCCCCCTCCCCCCGTACCCGTTTACGTAAATAGTGTATCACCCCTTACGCTCTGCATTTCGCAAAGACTAGGCGGAAGTAGTGTTAGTGTTCCACGGCACTCAGAAGGTTGAACTTATTATAGTGGGGTTATTAATTAGTCACGTAAAGAATTTGCATGTAAACGTAAACAGTTTTTGACGCCCCTGTTCATGTAAACGTTTGTCATATTTGTTCTGACCCCTCCAGAACGCTAAAATTTTACGTAAACGTTTGGTCCGATCACTGAAGAGAAACTTTCTAAATAGAACGTTAATTTTTTGAGTCGACAACACTGAGTAACTACAGCGTTATGTGAAAGAAATTCGCGAAAAATTACAGTTATTCGCCAAAAAAGTTCTGGAAAGCGAAACAACAAGGTAAAAAAATGCGAAAAAGCGACGCAAAAATTTAAAAGAACGATAAGTTGCAGGAACGAATCGCTTACGTAAATTGCTCCGATCTACTCTTTTTTCAAATGCTTGTTAATGTTTCTTTTTTCTCTACCCGTTTACGTAAATAATGGATGAATACTAGAACACGTTTTGTCTTTGCTTGCTTCGTCTTTGTCGACTCGTTTATGCACAAACCCCTTACGGAGTTTTTGCATCTCGCTTTTTTGCTAATTTTTTTGCCTGCAACCACCATCTGTTCGTCGCGTAGATGTCCAGCTGTAATTTCTAGCTTCTCGACGCAGTGAAGCCAAGTTTATTTGATTGAAGAATCTTCATATGTGTGCACATAAATAGTAGTTAATACTTTGGCCGATCTGCAAGCTGCTAGATTAAACCTTGAAACTGTAATTCACTTCGAAACCCAGATGTAAAACTTTAAATACATACTGGTATCGTGCAAGCAAAAGCAGTAACGTAAACGCAACTTTGCGGTATACCATACGCATTTCAAGTTTACATAGGGACGTTTGAAGTTAAAGATATCGGTGCGTTAATGAGAGCTGTATTTGACTTGATATGATTTTTGAAAAGTTGGAGAACGTTATGAAAACATAAAACTATTTTCTATCCAATTTTTTAACTCTACAATCTCCTCCTAAAAACCCCCCAACGTGAAACCCCTAAAGAATTCCCACACCTAAAGTCATTAACCAAAAGCGTTGCGTAAGTTTTACGCTTTCGCATTTAGAAAATTTTACATTTCCTTCAGAAAGCCAGGAAGAAAAATTAATTTTTCCTTTTTTTGTTTTAGTGTTCGCATACAAAAACAAAAAGTGAACTTTCATCTAAAGTAAATTCTCGTTTCTTTAAAAAAAATTTGATTTGATAGAGAATATTTCACAAGCGTAAAATCCTCGATTCTTCTCAAAATTTTGCCTACGCTTTCTGGCGTACTTTTTATTATCAACTCAGTCTGCCAGCTTACACAGCGCTGGTCGCGTTCTGAGGAGTGCGGTTCGTCGGCTTCTTGACGCTGTTGTAGCAGCTAAACCGTGACGAACACTGCTCAGTGCCATCGAGGTAACCGTGTTAGTGTTACAACATCCGAAGCGTGCACAGATGAAACAAAACAGTTTTCCTAGAACCTTCTTTGCCGCGTTCCTATACGAAGATGAAATGATACACTGAATTAGTAAACAGATATACGAGTTGAGATCAATGATAAACGTAGCAATTGCGAAAAGAATGGGATTACTCTCGTAGGTTAGATTTCCGCCGGCAAGAAACGAGCAAGAGGTGTCGAAAGTGTCAAAGAAAAGCATGATCATGAACACGTAAACGATGAAGTTAACCGTATTCGTCGAGGTCACAAGCTTAGCGATATTGCGATGCATGCGTGCGCGACGCTGCTGTGCCTCATCGCCCAAGAGCGACGTCGAAGAGGTCTTCTTACGACAATCGCACAAACAAAGATAAGCTGCAAGCTACCGGCCAACACGATGGCCGCTGTGTAAAACACGAAAACATCATACTGCGCATGATCGACGAGATCGCTGACAGCCGGGTCCGTTGCAGGGGTAGTGTACATGAAGCTGCAAGTGGACCCAAAGAACACCGCCTGAACGAGAGTGACCCCAAGCAGCAGAAGAACAAGCACGTTACGTACACTCTTCGAAGTAACCTTTGTGTTGTACCAGATGGGAAAGTATAGAAGAATCACACGCTCGAAGGCAACGGCGCATTTGAGCACAGCGCAAAGCAAGAAAAAGAAGTACTGTATGTACGAAAGGAGTTGCAAGTAGAGGAGAAAGTTGGCCGCTACGAGCGGGGAAATATAACAGAAGGGCATCGCGAAAAAAAAACAATAAAACCGAGATTGGAGAAGAAAAAGTAAATGAAGCACAATAAGGACGCTAGCTGAAAGAAAATCTCGGCCTTATAGACGATCACCGCGGGCATTTAACCGAGATCCCTAGCTACGCGGCTCAGCACTAGCAGACCAGCGATGGTCAAAAAGATAGCAAATGGGGTCCACAAAAACATAAGAAAAATAGGCAGAATTAAGGCGACAGAATTCGCTGCAAAGTTTTGCTTTGTCGCGAGGGGTGAAAAAATCTGGGTCACGAGGGCGCTCACCACAGTGTTTGCGTAGGCCGAGCACATGGCGCTCGTGACCGCCGACGAGACGTTGTAGTTGGCCATGACTCTGAACAAAACCAAGTTGGAATAGTGGGCGATGGCAAACCATTGATTCATGGTGTACTGCACAAACCAGGCGGCGTAGTTCGCTATGAAGTATTTCACATTGGTGGCGCATCGTCTATTGATCGCACTGTCCACGTACTGGACGTAATCGGGCTCGGTGGCGCTGGTCGTCGCGTAGAGCGTGCAGATCGAATTGACCAACTGGTTATACAGCGACTCGGTGGTGGTTGGCGGCGCCGCAGAAGACGCCATCGTTATTGTCTGCGGTGGCGTGCTTTTCAACGTGGTCGTTGTCGTGGGTTGAAGCGCTGTTATCGTTGTAAGATTGGGGCCCGTTGTGCCCTTAGCCATTGGACTGGTTGGTCCGATCGTACCGCTCGCTGTGTAGTTTCCCGCTTGTACGCTTCGACCAAGTAGGGCAAACAAGAAAATGAAGTATGACAAAAACTTAAGCGCCATCTTCGTTTTGTTCAAAACTAGCTTGTTTTGCGTTTTCATTAACAGGCTTTCTCCGATCGTTTTCAAATACTTGACTCTGCTGACGAACGTCGAAAATACAGCGAGATTAGGTCGCCTTGGCGACTGCTAAAAGCTGACCTCACGCGGTCGCATGATCTTCAGCGTGGCCCGCAAATATATGGGCAGCATTGCTTGCATTGCTATGAATCGAAGAGCAATTCTCTCGCTTCCATTGTTGCTTAAAGTCAAAGAAATTTTAATTTTTCGCCTAACGGCAGAATTGGTGAACGCGTCTGGGACAGGTGTAAAAGGAGCGCCGTCCGTCGTAAGTTGCGATTAGATTATTCGTTTATATGTACGAACGCGTTGGATGCATACACGCGTGTATGGGCCGAGATGAAGCTACTGCGGAGGCGGAGGAGTACCTGCGAAACAGGACAGTTCACGTGGGCAGCTGCCCGTGAAGTGTAACATGTCGATAGGCAGTAGTAAAACCGCCGAGCGGCGGATGAGCATCCTGCCTGTGGCAAAAAAATCGAAGCGGATACATAAAATGTTCTGGAACACTGGATCGCCCGGGAACAGCCTGGAATACCCTCAGCTAGTGGGGGGGGGGGGGGGGGGGGGGGGGGG
>JAQGBB010001280.1:0-13999 GCA_034691745.1 Prismatolaimus dolichurus
TGTCACTGCAATATTTGCTTGTATATGTCATTGGCTGGTTGAAATTTTTAGCAGAGTCGTCTTTCCACATTGTTCATTTTTCTACGCCTCATTTTTTCATTTTTTCTAGGCTGAAAATAAGCTCGAGTTCTGAAATTGTTTACATTTTAGTTTAACACTTTCTTCTAACAATTTCGAATGTTTGATGGACTGTAATAAATACAAGAGAGGTGCTCTTGTAAAGGGTGATTGCTTTTGTGTTTTTACACGGACTCTTGTTTGTCCTTATTGTTCTGTTCTTTTATGTGATCTTTAGGCGTCTCTACTAGCAGAATGCCCAAAAGACTCATTTAACTTGTTGATTTACTTTAACGCTGTTATCGCTCGCGGTCGAGGTGTCAGATCCGCGAGCGTCGCAATATAAGCGACATTGGCAGAGCGGTTCAACGCTGTAGGCAGATTTCTCAAAAATGGCTTCCGAGTGCGGTATAAAAGTATTTTGTCGGTTTCGACCTTTGAACGAAGCTGAAGAGAAGGCTGGATCGAAGTTTATCGCCAAGTTTCCACCCAACGTCGAGGAGTCAGTAACAGTTGGGGTGAGTATTCGTATTTTTGTATTGGCGTATATTACATGATAATTTTGCCGCTGTATAAGCCGTTTTAGTTTGGTGTTGACTGTTTTATCGTGATATCTTGCCTATTTTTGTCGACGTGTATTATATAGAATTTAGCTCTTCATTATGCATTTATGTACTTCGCGCAGTATAATATAACCATTAATTGCCTAAATGATGTGATTTTTTTAACGTTTACACCTTGAGCAAGCGCATGAGCGTCTACAGTGAGATATTGACTATACCGCAGGAGGGCGCACAATTAAGAGCAACTTAACGCATGCTGTGTAATTTTCAGCCCCAAAACTAATAATTTTTGCGAAACATTAAAATTCATCAAAATGCCGAATTTCGTGAGGAATGGTCTCTGCTAGTTTTCTCTTCCGAACGAGCTAGGGGAGTATACCCGTATGTTTTGCCTGGTAAAGTTTTCTTGTTTTGGACGTCGTTTTTCTGTCAGATTTATTAGTGGATGATCGTTTTCTCCTTCATCCTAGTATTGTTTGCCGATTTATATTTTGTCTGGACTACAGCTGGAAGCGGCCCTATTGATTTTGCTTCCTCTTGTGGGCCGCAAAATTTGGTTGAGGGAGTTTATCTAGTCAGCAATTGGCTGGTTAGACATTTCTATTCGTTTGCAGCGATTGCGTGTTCTGACGCTGCGCGGTGCGGTGGTTGCTGCGCACTCATTCTGTGCGTGACTCACTGTTTGTTCTTGAGCGTGTGTTTCACGTTTTACATCTCGTTTGCTTGTTTTTGCGACGGCCGGCGCGTCGCGTCGTGGGCTCACAGCAGGGGTTAGTTATCGCCGACGGATGCAGCAGAGGCTCGAAATTGCAGGACAATATTGTCGTTCAATGTTCGTACGTACGCTGCATTGACGTAGTTGTTGTCAATGTTCTGGACGTATTGTTCATACCTGAGGTGCGCAGGATTCGGTATCTATTGAACGAAATGTTGCGCTCCTCTCCTCCGCACTCCCTAGTTTACTCCGATGCAACAACGCCACCGAATTGAGTCATTTAACACTTGGTCCTGCACGCCGTCTCGAGTGGGGGTGTGTTGAGACGCATAAGAAGGGACACCTTTTGAGCAGAGCGGAGTCGAATTGAGTGCATTGCCAGTTTTTGAGGTTTATTCTGCAGGGAGTATACATACTAGATAGACTGGTCGGGCAAGGCGGTAGTTCTTGTTCACTGGCTGTTCGCGTACGTGCATGTTTGGTGTTTATTTGGCGATTGCATGATATTTGTCGACAGGATATGGAATTTCTGCACGGAGGAGTTGAACTTAGTCGTAGCTTGGGGAAGATGTATAACGTTAGCTCTGTGCTTCCGTTACGACTTAACTTCTGTGCATAGAATTTAATGATTTTCGGTGTGCTGCAGGGCGTGTTGTCCGGTGATTTTCGATATCTAACGTTCCAGATGTAGATTAGCGGCACGCTCCTGAGGTGGCTGTTTCTCAGTATGTCCATCGGCTAAGCGAGAAAAGATTGAATGCTGTGGCGGCCGTCGACGGCAGTGTAGATAACAGCTGGGCAGGTAGCGACTACAGACGTGCAAATCGGCAAGCGTGGCAGCGGCAGCTGTTGCCGTTCTTCCGCACATATATTTTCCATTACGCACACTATTGTTGTTGTTGTGTGTCGAGAGTTGTGCTGTTGCTAGTGATGAATGGTTGCTGGGCTCTAGTCTAAAAGGTGTGTTGTCTATCTGTCTGCATTTGAGCCACTAAATTATATTCAAACGAGAAACGTGCTCGTTTTTAGGGGAGAGTCTACGTGTACGATAAAGTGTTCAAGCCAAATGCTACTCAGGAGAAGGTTTATACGGAAGCTGCTCTTCCGATTGTTCAAGGCAAGTTCTGCCGGTCACTGTAGTGCTCAGAACAGAGGCAATAGGGCTGATCGTTCTTTTGTGCAGATGTCCTCAGCGGTTATAACGGGACGATCTTCGCTTACGGTCAGACCTCGAGTGGAAAGACGCACACGATGGAGGTATAATTTGTGGCTTGTTTAAACTTTTTGGCACTGAAAGTACTAACCTCTCTCTCTGTTCAGGGAGTCATGGGAGACACGATCAACCAGGGCATCATTCCGCGAATCATTAGCGATATTTTCAACCACATTTACGCTATGGATGAGAATTTGGAGTTCCAGATAAAGGTACTGCTGCTGAGAGGAGAGCAAGCGCGAGTTTCGCACGTACGCCTTTGCAAACGGATGATATTCTCTCTTTGATCAGGTGTCGTACTTTGAAATCTACATGGACAGAATTCGTGATCTTCTTGATGGTGAGTATGACTGTCAATTAATAACTGAAAATTGGTTTATAGTAGTGCGTCATGCAGTATTTTTTGGTTTTCTTTGTCTTATGACAGGGTGTTTACACTCCGGTTTTTTGGAGTTTTTTAATTTCCGGTTTTCCGGCATTCCCCGGTTTTTCAGGGGGGAGGGGGTGGCCAAAAAACACTAATTTTGTAGTAATTTTGACAAAATCTGAAAGAAGGTTTTGCCGGAAAGTCTTTTTAGTCGCTTGCTTCGCTCGCGGCAGCATTGTGTCACTTTATTTACGAAGTTTGCAGAACATGACAAAAATTTGCAAATTTTGCTCCAAACGCGAAAAGATTGCTTATCAAAAATGGTGCCAAAAATTTTCCTGTTTTTTACGGGGGTTTTCCCATTTTGTTTCCGGTTTTTCGGGGTTTTTAACTTGGAAGACGCGTAGACATCCGGTGTGGATGACTGGTGACTGATCGAGAGACGGCTACGAGCTAAAGACGACGTTTTCTATAGTGACAAAAACGAACTTGGCCGTTCACGAAGACAAGAACCGAGTACCGTATGTCAAGGTGTGCAGATCGCGTTGTCTTGTGAGCTTATCGTTCTTTAGCTTGTGCAATTTGCATTCTTTAGGGATGTACCGAACGATTTGTCTCTAGTCCGGATGAGGTTACTGACTCGATCGAGGAAGGCAAAGCGAATAGACACATTGCTGTGACAAGTGAGAATTGACTGCTGCTGAGGTGGTTTCAGTTAGAGAGCGTACTGAGCAGTGCGCTTTTTGTCTTTCAGACATGAACGAACACAGTTCGCGTAGTCATAGCGTGTTCCTGATTCATGTGAAGCAGGAAAATACGGAGACTCAGAAGAAACTGAGTGGAAAGCTTTATCTTGTCGATCTGGCGGGCAGCGAAAAGGTGAGTACGGATGTGGACTGTAGACGAGAGAATACGATGACAAACGATAGTTTTGTAGGTCAGCAAGACGGGTGCCGAGGGTACGGTGCTCGATGAAGCAAAGAACATTAACAAATCGCTGTCAGCACTTGGCAACGTTATCGCAGGTAGGAATGGCAACGTTTATGAGCCTTCTGTTGGTGGTTAATGCTCGGCTGCTTCTTGATTACAGCTTTAGCCGAGGGCACGAAGAGTCACGTGCCTTATCGTGACAGTAAACTGACGCGTATCTTGCAAGAATCGCTTGGTGGTAATGCCCGTACGACGATCATTATTTGCTGCTCCCCGGCGTCGTTTAATGAAGGCGAAACTAAATCGACGCTTCTCTTCGGACAACGGTACGGATTCGTTTGTCCAACGCTTGTGGGATTGACAGCGAGGACATGTTTGCTGTTAGCTTATGGCGTGCTTGCTTTGTAGTGCGAAAACGATTAAGAATGTTGTTGTCGTCAACGAAGAGTTGACTGCGGAAGAGTGGAAGCGACGATATGAACGCGAACGAGAAAAGGTGTTGCGGTTGCGCGCTCAACTTGCTGCTGCGGAAAAAGAGCTTGAACGGTGGAGACGCGGTGCGTTACTGCTGTGCTCTGTGTGCATAGGGCAGACATTTTTCGGACTAAATGACGCTAGTAATGATAACAGTTGGGCGTAGTATGAAGTGGAAGAATCAATGAGCTTTGTGTACAATGTTGTGCGAGTTTATTGCAAGAAGAGTGCAAACAGAATCGTTTTTTTCCAACTCGCATTGTAGGCGAAAAAGTGCCGGAGAGCGAGTGGGTAAATCTCTCGGCCGATGCGCTTGCCGTTGAACCGTCGGCGGGCGGCGCTGCAGTCACCGAATCGATGATTCTTAGTGCCGAGCTTCCTCCTGTCCCGCTTGCCGCTACTTCGCTTGCGGTTAGCGGTGCTGTTACTGATGCTGAGCGCCTCAAGTATGAGGAGGAACGTGCTCGTTTGTATGCTCAGTTGGACGAGAAGGTAAGATATAGGTGTGTGCTTGTGTTTGGGGCAGATGTGTGTTGTTACGTGTATGTATTGTACATAAAGTATCCCGCTGGTAGAACTAGCGTTTCTGTGAAATTCTTGGTCTTTGTGCGTAAATTGAGACGAGAAACGACCAGATGCGTTTTTGTCGCATGGGCTAGGATGACGAAATTCAACAGCAGAGTCAGATGTCGGAACGTCTAAAGCAACAGATGGCCGAACAAGAAGAGCTTATTCGACAGTCGAAGAGCGATTACGAGCAGCTGCAAGTGGAGATGCAGAGAATTCAGCAGGAAAACGATGCGGCCAAGAAGGAAGTCGAAGAGGTCCTTCGTGCGCTTGAGGAAGTGGCGATGAATTATGATCAGAAGGCGCAAGAGGTGGATGCGAAAGCGAAGGAGAATGATACGTTGGCCGAAGAGCTCAACAAGAAATTGGTGGGTTGTGGTTCTTTTCTTCTGTGTGCTTTTGAAGAGGTTGTTCTTTATTGGGACTTTCTAGGCTGTTCTTAATGACCTGCAAACTGAGTTGCAACAACTTAAAGAGGGAACGGTTGTTCATAAACGGCGTGTGCAGGAACTCATGTCGAACATTCTGAAAGATCTGTGCGAAGTTGGAAGTGTTCTTGGTGGGAGTGTTGCGGAAATGAACGTTAAGGTAGGGATGCAATGCGTCGTCGATAGGCTTGGGCGATGAATGAGGGAAGTTGTAGATAAGTTCGGACAAAATCGACGAAGAGTTTACGGTGGCGAGAATTTATATTAGCAAGATGAAGTCGGAAATCAAGGCGCTGACGCAGGTTCGTTTTTGTACGAATTCGCATTGACTTAGTAGTGCTTTTGTTTTGATTTGTGCTTTAGAAATGCACGGCACTCGAGAATTTCGAGGCTGAATGCAATAAGAAGATGGGTGGACACGAACGAGAACTGGCTGAGTGTCGTCTCCTTATTCAACAGCATGAAGCGAAGATGAAGTCACTCCTGGACTCGATGCGTGATCTTGAAACGAAGAAACGGCAACTCGAGGAGGCTGTTGATGGACTGAATGATGAGTGCACGAAGTTGAAGGCACAAGAAAAACTGGCTGCGAGTGGGAATAATTCTGCCGGTGCACCCAGTGCCGATATTCAGGCGACGTTGGAATCGCAACTGGTCTCGGCGCGCGAGGCCCATGCCAAACAGGTGGCTGCGTTGCGGGATGAAATTACTGCGAAGAGTCAAATGCTTGATGACCTCAAAGAGTACGTAACTGTACGTACAATGTTTGTAGTTTTTGTTTATTTGTATTGGCTGTGAAGTGCGCAGTCTTTTTCGGGAATGTGTGCCAGGTGTACAATACGTACGCGACGCAGTTTTATGCGTGAAAGCGGTGGCGTAACTTTTCTGTGGTGAAAAGTGAACGGCTGATGGCCTTAGCATTTCTTTGTTTGGCTCTGGTTTTAGTTCGCTGCAAAAGCTGCAACTCTCTCGTGATCAACTGCAGTCGGACTACGATAAACTGAAGACGGATGAAGTCGACCGGGAGAAAAAGTTGCGTGAACTCTCCGTCATGGCCGATCGACGAGAACAAGCGAAACAAGACCTGAAGGGTATTGCACTCATTGCAGTTTTGAATGACGGATGGATATGTTTTCTGTTCTACAGGTCTCGAGGAAACGGTTGCCAAAGAACTTCAGACTTTGCACAATCTCCGCAAGTTGTTTGTTCAAGATCTGCAAGCGCGTATTAAGCGAACGACGCCGACTGACACGCAGGAGGAGGAGTTCGTGTCTTCGGCGGCGCAGAAGCAGAAGATTAGTTTCTTGGAGAACAATCTCGATCAGTTGACTAAAGTTCATAAGCAGGTGTGTTGTACGATTTTTATTGAGTGCTTACTAGTGGCTCTTAATGATTGTACAGCTCGTCCGTGATAATGCCGATTTGCGCTGTGAACTACCGAAGTTGGAGAAACGCCTTCGCGCAACGATGGAACGCGTGAAGAGTCTCGAGACGGCGCTTAAGGAGGCGAAAGAGGCGGCGATGCGGGATCGGAAAAAGTATAGTGTTCTTCCATGTGCGTTGTGGGCATGACGTGTATTCCTTCTTTAGGTATCAACACGAGGTCGAACGGATAAAGGAAGCGGTTCGGCAGCGGAATCTTGCTCGTCGCGGTCTAGCCGCCCCGAAAATCGGTATGTACTGTACGTAGTCTGTACTACAGGTAGTATGGCTACAGTGTAAGCTCGAATCGAAGCAGACTTGTTGGTGACTCGCTTAACAATGTGCTGCTCTTTTAGTGAAGCCAATTCATGCAGGCCATCAGCCGTCGCCCGTTATTCGCGGCAGTCAGCCGGCAAACGCGGCCGCAATGCGCGCTTCCGAATCGGGCGATATATAGAGACTTGATGTGCGTACTCTTTGGAAGTGGGCGTTTACTTCTCTTTTTCGTCTCTTCTGGCGTCTCCTATGTGGTCATCTACGAACACACGAGCAGTGGTGCCTGCTTCGTTTATTTGGATTTGTGCTCGCCTCGACACTCGTAAACAGACTTCACTCGTTCATATGCGCAAGCGTTAGGCATGCATTGTCGCTAATATTGATTGTCAATACTTTCCAAACGTACTGTACGTGTACTTGTGTCGCCGCAGTGCAGCTAATTTGTATTGCACGCGTAGGAGTTACCTTTGATTTCTGCTTCATGGTGAAAGTGTCACTGGTTCGCTAGGTTTTCTGTTGGCTTTTCTATCGATCTGTCTAGTCTTTTGGCGGTTGCTTGCAAATGTCACCCAGTGCGGTGTGCTGAAGCAGAGCTAGTTCATTGCTGTGGGTGGGAGGGCAGCTGTGAGACCGTTTTCGTCGCTGTTGCGCGGGCTGCTTCCCTTTCAGCTGTAGAGCGAGGTCGACAGAGGCGTGCAGGTCGGGAACGGACATTGGAAGTGCGTGCGGTGGCGCTACAACGAGACTTGAGATTGAGTTGCTCTTTTCTTTCTCGCTTGAGCCTGCTCAGTGTTGATCGTCTGCACTGTGCAGTCGAGGGAAGAGAGGGATGGAGAGCCGTTCCAACAAAGAATCTCTGCGATAGTCAGTCGTCTTTGCTGAAGTCATGTGAGAGGATATTCGCCGAGTTGATACTTTGTTCGCTTGCTGCAGAGGCATTTCATCGTGGGAATCGTAGTGTCTCTGGATGCAGAGGTGTGTTCTCTACGTCTTCGTTCCTACGCCGAGTGCGTGACCTCTGAGGCTAGTGTATTGCGTGCTTACTGTCTGCTTTTTAATTCTCCCTGTGATTCTGCTCGATCTGCTATTTAGTTGCGTTGCTAACGTTATGCACGAGCGTGTACGCAGTACTCCCCATGCATGGTTGCGAAGTTGGTGTGCAGCGTATCTATCGTGTTTCAGATGTGTGGACAGATGATCGTTGTTCGCCTCCTTCCCTTGGCGTTATTCTCTCGCTGCGTATAGTATGTCAGAAAAACCTTTTCTCGGCTCTTTATTCATCTTGGGCGGCATAGGATCATGGGAATCGGCTTTGTCATTGCTCTGCATCTGGGAGTGTTCTAGATTTGCGTACGGCATTTGATGTGTGTACTGTAGGCACAATGTACGTACTCGTCGTATTGTGCATGCACGCTGTTTTGTGCGTTCCCAGTAGGCCCGTCATTCCTGTGCGTGTGCCTGCCTGCAGGCTGGATACCGTAAATGATCGAATAAGTTTCGGGGGGAATTATTCGAAAGGGGGATTCATGGATAGTTTACGGTATTCACGTCCGTTTTGTGCTGTCGGTGTTTAACGTACTCTTCTTGTGATAGCCCTCTTTCTGAGTCGCCCCTTCTCTTTGTCGGTCTTTGCCACTGGTCTGCAACTTTAGTTGTAAATATGCTCCCTCGTACGTCATGGGTCAGTGCTTCTTGCTAAATGACCGTCATACGCGTCCATCGTCCGTCCGCGGTTCTCTATTGTAGAAGAAGAAAAAGAATTCCGTGCAGCTCTGCGTGACTTTTACGTACGTAGTGTAGGCCCCATTCTCGAAGATTGGACAGTGTTTGCACACTGCGTGGACCCTGTTATGTAGACGTATACCCTCGAACTGCAGTTGCGCAGTGGTGGGCGGCTGCCTGCTACTGTGCGTGCATGTGCGACGTACGTAGCTTGTCTTAGTCCATTAATTGCGGTTTGTACACATGCATACACTTGTCTACTGTGGTGTTCGTACAGTAGCATGTGCTGCTAAGCTGTAACCTTTGCAGTGCAGTGGTTTTGTGTGTATCCACGTACGCGTTGTTGTGCATATGCAAATGTTAGCTGAATGCGTCCACACGTTTTACTCGTATACATTTTTATTCTGGCGCTTTACATGCATCTGCACGTACGCATGTTCATGTTTGTGCTTCTTGATGACCGATGAACGAAGTAAATCCCTCCATTTCCTTTGGAAGAAGCCGCTTGCTTGTTGCATGCCAATTTAGCTGTCGAAGTAGAAGCGGGCGGAAAGGAGGGCGAGGCGTATCGCAGACAAGACACGTGAAGCTTTCAGCTGGTTTTGAACGGACCGCGTTGGAAATGGGGATTTGGAAGTCAAATGAGTGAGACGGCGAGAGTACAAGATTGCTTAAACAGACAGACGTTGCGTCTATTAGCTTATAGCTAACTAGCTGCCACTTTGGAGAAGCCAAGTATCCGGACGTATCGTACGTTTGGCGTGCCTAGTTTGCAAACTTGCCTCGTACAGAGACCAGCTCGACATATCCTATGCCGAGCGACCGACCGTCCCTCTGCACCGCATCTGGTCTGGTTTGCGGGCGCCATGTGTGCAGGAGGCATTACGAAGTGCTAGAAACGGAAAATTTTTGTTGTGACTGCGGCGCCGACGAGTACGTACAACGTAGTTGTATATCACACGGCCGTTTGCGCATGCCACTGAGAAAGCTCTCGTAGCTGTGAGAGTTTGCTATCTTTTTCTTGTTTTACTAAAGAAAATTTCTCATCAGAAACAGCCTTTACTAATTCATTCTTACGTTATGTGTGGACTCACGCGTTCGTTGAAAGATTGTGTACCTATTCACCTTTATTTGACCTGTTCACTTCGCGGTTTCACTCAACGGACACGCATCTATGGTACATCTGCGAGGCTAGCTGCTTATCATTCTGGACTGATTTGAAGTACACCGAGCGGACCGGACGCAAAGCACTAACCGCCCCGACATCAAATCGAGAGCGCAGCGATGGGTCATCTTTGAACTTTCAGTTGTGCATCTTGGAAGCAAAATATCCCCAATCAGCGACCTGACCTGACCCGCTGCGCACATTGAATGATCACATATGTGACGTTACTTCTGGAAATGGCTAGTACGGTCAAAGGCAACGCGCTTGCGATTTAAAAAAGCGCGCACCGCTTGCGCCGCCGCAGAAAAAAAAATAAAGCGGCAAAGCCGAAAAGGCATCCTGCCTTTTGACAAAAAAAACACGAGCACAAATTTTTGAAGCAAGAGAAAAGGAGGCCACGATTTAAAACCAGCTCTAACCTTGGAACCGAGTTATACGTAGAACACCCAAGGGTTTCAATGTCTCGACGTTTGTCTCACTGCTATTATCCGCTGGACGTCGGTTAACTTTTTTATCTGAGGGAATTGGGGGGCGACCCGGGGGATAGGGAGATGGCCATCTAGCCAGTAAGCGTCCTCCTTTTTCGCGCTGCGCGCTCCAGGCAGGATGCAAAAAAATTGAAAGTTGAAACTCCATTGCGAGTGTCACTGTACATACGTACGTGCATCCCTTAGAATACGCAGGAAGTTCTGCGCAGATCTTTTGCCGCCCGCCCGCCCGAGACAACGACAACGCAATTTAAGCTTGTGCTAGCCTGTTCGATCTTAATTAACACAAATTGCTCCTTGCCTGCCTCAACCGCTCGTGCTCGGTCCTTTTTTGGCACGTTTTGCTTGCAGACACCAAAGCGTTTTTTGTACGTGAATTTTTAGCACTTTTCTTTCAGCAGCGTGTCTGCAATTATCCATACACGAGGTTCGCGATTCCGCTGCGTAACGGTCTCCTTTCTCACGCTTCGCTAGTGCCCGCCCAATTATGAGAAGAGAGTGCAACCATTGCTAAACAGCATTTTATTATCATCATCATCATCACCAAAAGGAAGCCTTACACGACAACAAACTAATCAAGCACATATAGAGAAACGCGGATCGCAACTCACAAGTTCGCAAAAAATAAGCGGAAGCGCAACAGGATGCTCCAAATTCAGTTCGAGATTCTCGCGTTGGCGTCAATGAAGCCCTCGGTGAACGCCTTCGTCAAATTGGCCATCCGACTCGACGTCTTCCCTGACACGTCTCGTCCATCGTCACCATATCTCTGCGATCAGCACTGAAAACGACTACAGTATGTACGCAACACACAGCACGTACAGTACGCATACGTACGTACAGACTTACGTAACCTATGTACGCCGACTGTTCCCGTTCTCTTTGGCAGTTCGGTGTCATACGTACCGTGCTTCCTGCTGCTGCGCAGACGAGCGATCACCTAGCGAACGCGAAGTTGTCGAAAGCAACGATGGGCGATCATCAGAAACGTTCGTCGCTGCCACCCGCTCGCATCATCCTCACAACGTTCCTGCTCCTCGTAGTGACGCAACGCAGCGACGGCGCACACGCGGCGAGCGCATTCTACGAAACGCACGAGACGAACGACGGCAATCACACAGTCACGATCAGAGATGTCGCTGGGCTGCTCGGCGAATTCCTCCGGAACCGGACGACGATAAACTCGGCCGCCATAAACGACTTCTACTTCGAGGTGGTCGGCGCCAACCTGCCCGCGCTGAGCGAGGAGACGACGCAGCTCACAGATGCGATCGAAGAACTGCACAGTCTGCAAGAGGCCATCTACCTGCTTCAGCTCAGCAACAGGGACTACATCAAGGCGATCGCGTTCACGGCGCATCTGTGCCATCGCCTCAACACCTACAGCAACCGGACGGGCGCGCTTGGTACGTACGTACGAGTGGCGCCGCTAACTGTACAGAGCGTATGTTACGTACGACAAACGTACGCACGCGAGTATTTATAGAAAATCGCTGCGAGTACTACTTCGATCACCTCACTTGCTGGCCAGCGACGCCACGCGGAGAGTCGGTAACGAAGCGTTGCCCAGCTTACGTGCCACAACAACGGCGCTACGGTAACTACCAGCAACAATGGGCAATTACGCTTGCGTACCACACACACTACTAGCACGGTGATGAGTGCCTACCGTAGTGAAGTGTTCACTGGAATAGGCTCGTTTGAGACTGCTCTGACGTAATCACTAGTCAGAGCACACACGTGATGACGCATGTGAGCCGGGTGGCAGCCTTGAGGATGACACCAGCTTTACGCTATAAGTACTACGCATCTACGTAGATGTCTCGCTTCAAAACCACTGCAACGCGTCAGGCCACTGGGACTACGACGCAAGCTCGCAAGGTATGCACGTCGCAATGCAGCGCTGAAGCTTGCGGGCGAGCGCCTCGCTGTCGCACAGTTAGTTGTCTTCTCTCCCAAATAGACAAGTTCTGCCAGCGCTATGGCGTCTGTCACATCGACGACTGCAACGCGGTGTACGACGCAAAGCAAATGCCGAGAAAGCTCTCGGACTACAACGTACGTTAAGCGTACGATATCTGTCATGCGTACAGTACGTAGAACGAGAACGGGAGGTGGAACCTCACCCTCCTCTAACCGTACCCAATCAAGCTCTCTCTACCTGCACGATGTTACTTGAATAGACGGCGATGATAGCGTTGCGCAACATCTGCCTCATCGGTCACTCGTGCTCGCTGGCGGCGACGCTCAGTTCGACAGTTATCTTCGCTCGACTCTGGTAGGTATAACCAGCGCGCTAACAGCCGACATGGGCTACTCGGTCACGGGTGCCTGTGCTAACTACAAAACTTGCTCGCCGGATTGGTTGGACGTACGTACGTATATGATAATAGGCGGCTGCATTGCCCGCGCAACTTCGTTCACATGCATCTGTTCGTCACATTTGCGCTCCGCTCGGCGCTCACCGTCGTCGAGTATTGCTGGCTCAAGTACTGCTATAGCACATGTATTCCAGCTAGAACGACTGCAGCTCATAGTTGTATTGCATGCAGGTTTGGCGACTGGGATATGCCGACGCTAGGTACACAGCGGAATCGCACGAACGCAAGCTCAACCGAAGGGGTACGTATTTAAAGCGGACGGCTGGCAGGCCGCACACACGTAGAGTGGATACGGACGGACGTGGGGACTTGCCCGCAGGAGCTGACGTGCAAGATCTTCGTCACCATCTGGCAGTACTCGATCCTCGCGTCGTACTCGTGGATGCTCGTCGAGGCGCTCTACCTGCACAACATCATCTACTTCAACGTCTTCCAGGAGACCCGCCTCAGACCCTACATCGTGCTCGGCTGGGGTGAGTGCACAGCGCTACCTAAGCAACGCAGCTACTTACGGGCGGGTCTGATAGCCGCAGAGCTGCGTACCCTTACGGCTACTGCTGAGTACCCTCGAGTTTGCATAAAGCTTTAGTTCGCGGTTCAATTTTTCCGCTTTCAGGCTTGCCGATCGTCGTTCTTGTCCCATGGATATTCGTAAAGCTCACCTACGATAATACAAAGTACGCACGTACGGTATGTGTGTCGCGTCACATCAGCGCTCCGCATGTTCCTCGTTGAAACACAGATGCTGGGACTCGTACAACCACCTCGATTTCATGTGGATCATAAAAGGCCCAATCATCATCTTTTTCGTGGTACGTTTAGCCCGTGCCGACTATGTACGTACTGCACGTGAACGCGCATATGCTGACTGACATCAGCAAGTAATCTGCAATGAGATTTTGCAGATAAACTTTGTCCTCTTCATCAACATCATTCGCGAGCTCTTCGTCAAGCTGCAAACAACGCACACGACGGAGACAGGAAAATACAAGTGGGTAGAGTGCACGTGCACATGCGCGAAGAACGTACTGTACGTAAACCAGCTGTGCCTACGTACACGAACTTGGCTGCTGCGTAGGAAACTAGCAAAGTCAACCGCAATCCTTCTCATTCTCTTCGGCGCGCACGACATTCTCGTTTTTCCCGTCAGCACAATGGACTACAAACAGCCGTCAACTCTGTTCATCGTACTGTAAGTTCACGTGAAGCTGTGCACTGCACCGCACGCACT
>JAQGBB010001281.1:0-13993 GCA_034691745.1 Prismatolaimus dolichurus
CGCTAACTTTTGTTCGCGGGGGGGATAGGAGGGGACAGAGGGGATAAGGGGGGGTACGGGGGGATACGGGGGGGGGATAATTTCAGAACGACCAGTAAGCCTTCTTTGCTTACGCCCTTCGGGCTCCAGGCAGGATGCAATAACGAATGGTAGAATGCCTTTCTAAAACATGTTCTGAAACGCGCTGGAACAATATGGAAGAGCTTGGAACACTCTGGAACAGCTTCGGACATAGTCCACTAGGTTACTCTGGACGTCCGCTAACTTACCTTTTTTGCGAGGGGTAGGAGGGGGAGAAGGGAGAGATCTTTGTTCAACTATATAGCTATTTTTTGCTTACGTGCCGCGCGCTCCACGCAGGATGCAAAAAGTATTGAATTTTGATTGAAAATCGAACATACATATCAAATATCTGCGAATACTGGCAGAGATTTTTCTCATGTACACGAGCCTGAACACCTGAGCACATTATAGACGCACGTATGAAAATGTCAACGGTGAACGCGATCTCAAAGCTCACCGGCAGTAAGAACATGGCATATCCGCAGCCGGAGGGAACGCTTGGAGATTCAATGACAAAACACGGAAAAGCAATGGGCCCAGACTCTTGCTTACTGGGTAAGCTCAGAATACGTTGTTCAAAAAAGGACAAAGCTTTCAGATAGTTGAGATACACGCAGAGCAAATGAATGTGATTACAATCTTTATTTGAAGCCATCAATTATAATATAGAATCGAAACGGAAATTTTCGCGCAGTTATTCATACACTGTTTGCGTCATTCTAGCTAAGGCGCTCACCGAAGCCGGAAAATCCTTTCACCAGATGGCCGAAGATAAATATGCACTTGAGGAGAGTGTCAGGCTTAATTTCTTCAACCCGATGTATCAAACGAAGGAGAAGGATCTTAGTAGCGCAATTGTATGTGTGCATGGACGAGAAGAAAGCAAAATTCTTAAAGCTCTCTTCACCTCATACAGATGCACTTACGTAAATTACTCTCAAATAATGGTGGACAGGGTGATAACGTCATCAATCAAAAATTCGCTGAAAATACTGCTTTAATCATTTACTAGGAGTTGCGCAAGAAAGCTCAAAGCCGCCGTCGCGATTACGATTCCGTAAAGGGAAAAGCGGAAAAAGGTTTCCTAGTCAGTCTTACGATTTTTATAAAATTTGTAAAGCTCCGGTTCTGAACGTTACGCAGTTTGCCTATCGTGCACCCTTTAGAAGTCGAAGCTCGAATTAACAAAGAGAAGCTTGAAGAAGCGAAAGCCCTTGCAGAAGTCAAGATGCACGATGTAATTTCGAACGAGGTATGTACGCTGCTAGTGTAATCAAAGTACGCAGCTAAAACGCTGAATGACGAATTTTAGGCGGAACAGATAAGCGCCCTAAGCGGTCTCGTGGGCGCACAGCTGGAATTCCACAAGAAGCAGGAGGCTACACTCGCGAGCCTTCAACGAACTCTCCAGTCAATGTAAAACAATTTTAAAATATTCAAAATATTTTTTGAATAATCTAATTCTGAAACAGAATCGAAGAGTCGATTCGTCGGCCACGTGGTCCGCATGCGCCGAAGCCCGTATTTGGGGACAGAAAATGTAGCAGCACTTCATCGGGCGAGGATTCTGCGGCGACGCAACGCTACTCCTATTCAACGACGTCGCAGAGATCAAGCGGGTTTGAGGAAGAGTGGTCACGCTCGTCTCGCTCGCCGGAGGACCCGTGGGATGTTCCGCCAGCGACGGTGCCGCAGAATGCGAATCGAACATTTGGAACTCGACCAGCGACAGGTTAGCTACATTTTAAGGCCAACAACGACTGCGAAATTTTCTATTCTAATTTTATAAAATGATTACTTGTATGTGCCCTAGTCACAAATCGTTATTTTCAGGTCCTGCCCCATCACGGCCTTCAAAGCCTGCGTGCTGCAAGGTGCTCCACGACTTCGACGCTGAAAACGCGGGCGAGCTCACGATTAGAAAGGGCCAAATTGTAACGCTTCTATCACAAGTCGATGGAAATTGGTTCAAAGGTAAATCACCGAATGGTGAGATTGGTATCTTTCCGATCGACTTTGTGGAAGTGATTATACTGCTCAAGCAGTGACTTCAAAAGGGCTTGCTCAGCGAAACTACGAATTGAGCAGCAAAATTGTGCAAATAAGTACATTTTTCGATCATGCGCGTATACAAACAGTTAACTAAATGTTGCGTGTAAATAAACACGTATTATGTAAAACAGTCTAACGGATGTAACAAATCGGATGTACCGATTCTCGAGACCCGCTGACGCAATGTGCAAGTGGACCTGCAAACACTTATGACAAGAAAACCATCGATGACAGCAAATTTGAAAGCACACCACGCGAACAGTGCACACACTAAATTTCAGCCAAATCATCGCGTTCATGAGTCATATAGAAAACAAGTTTATGTAACGTGTGTCAGCATGCCTGAAATTCTTGTGACAAAAGCCATCGATGACGCAGTGCTGCAGTGAACTGTTCAGTGCAGCAGTTCGCCAAGACTAGGCGTGAGTAAGCTCGAAAAAAGTGTGCGTTCACGCTGAGCGATAAGCTGTTCGGGCAAAATGCAAGTCAGAGCGTGTGTGGTTCTTTAGTCATGCAGAGCAACAGCGGTTCCAGTGTTCAAAACAACATTGCTCAAACTAGAATGAACTAGACCGTGAACATTAACTTTGTGCGAGACCGAGTCGCTCAAAGTTTTTTTCCAAAAACACTAGTTGATTCGTCAATTCTCAGGGACACAGGAAAATCAGCGAATCGCCGAAGTGCGTCCTGCCAGTTAACAAAAACTAGTCGGATGTACCGATCCTCAAGGCCCACTGACGCTAAATCTGTTTTTGACATTAAATTTGGTGTTTCTGAGTTTAATATAACATCAAAAATAAATGCAAAAAGTAGGTGAGGTAGAGAGGATTCGAATTTTCAACCCTTGGCTTGGCGTTATGACCACTAAATATTGATGAAAAATTGCGAAGAGTACCGTATGGAGTGCGCATCCACCATCGTATATGGAGTAGTCAAGACCCGCAGGTGGAGTAGCACTTAGGAGAGCGCACACCAAAATTCAGCGAAATTCGTCGAGGCGTTCAGGAGTTATGCGCAAAACACGTTATTTTTACATGGAAGTGGAGCTTATGAAGCGGCATGCACGAGGAGCAATAGGCCCCGTGGCCCATATTCGAGCTTGAACTTACACTTGTTCCAAGGTATTTTCGCAAAAAGTTTTAGCTCTCTATCTTGCTTACTTCGAAAGTCATCGCCCCAACAAACGCACGCACGCATGGACACGACTCTTCGCATAAGGCATACTGTGTGCGTCAGTGAGCCTAAAAATTGAGCGCTTGGGCTTTACGTGTCCGATTGTAAAATGATTCTTTGTCTCAGTTTGACCACCTGTAGCAATGCGTTTAACCATAAACCGTGTTTGTATGATCAATCGCGATTTCTGTGATATCTGCAAATGCCACCATTTACAGTGTGCTAATGGATCACTGTGAAAGAGCTCGAATAATTTCGACAGTGTTAGTGCGTCAGTCGCCTTTGAGAATCGGTTCATCCGACTTGTTACAGCTACAAACGCTTTGGCCACTAGTAAAGAAAAAAATGCTGCAAGAACGAACTATTTATATTGAAAAAACATGAACATAGTAGCCACTAGCAGTAATAAAAAATATAAGCTTCGTGTGAGGTCCTTCAACACTACCGTATTTTCTTGATTACCGTACTTTCTTGATTAATTCCTCCCGGGGATTATTCAATTTTCGCCATTTTGGGCCAAGGTTTTTACAAAATAATAATCCCCCCAGGGGGGATTATTCCAGAAATGCCATCCCATATGCTTTGAAAATAAAATTTGTATAGCGCTAAACTTTGAGCTTGTAATAGAAACTCACCCTCAGACAATGTGCTCTGACCTCTGTCCAGCCCACAATAATGCTTTCGACCAAGAATTTCCTCGTTACTACGTAAAAAACCGTTTGCCGGCTGGAAAAAACCATATATTATTAACTGACCACTGAAAAAAAATTTGACATAATAATTTCCCCCTCCCGAATAATTCCCCGGGGGGGATTAATCGGGAGGGGGGATTAATCAAGAAAATACGGTAAGTGCTTGAGACCACCGGTTCGGTGCATTTTTGGGAAGAATAGGGTGCAGAAATATGGCTCGCTCTCACGCACGGAGCAATCCCAGGGAAAGTGCATTGGTGGGTAGTCTTAGGGTACATTGTAATGTTTAGGCAAAGTGGCGAGAAAATTAGTGACAGGCCGGATGGAGTCCCCCATGGTGGACTCGGCGGGTGCCGGAATCCCCTCCCTTTGAGACCGCCGCAGAGTTATCTTTAGATATAGGTCAATCCTCTCTGAGGTCAAAAGTTCATTCCCTCTGCTATAAATAGACGCAGGTCAATCCTCTCTGGGTTCAAAAGTTCATCCCCTCCATGTGCATGCATTTCGGATGCGGCGGACGGATTTCTTTCTGAAAAGCGTTATTCTGGTCATTTTGAAAACGTGCAAAATTCATTTATTGCTTGCACAATATGTGCGTATACCATGGCAACGCTAAACGCGATAGCAAACAAGCTGAACATGGGCCTTGTTAGCATACCGAAGCGTTTCCACATAAATCGCGTAAATAGCGGAATGAACATCGCAACAGAGCGGACGAAAACCGGCAAACACGAATCCTGAAACTGCTAACAAGCGACCGTACACATGCTGAGATGGCTACTGCAAACGAGGAAATGGACCAATTTCGGCATTTGAGATGCAACGATGCAAATGACCTCGCATCTGGCCGACAGCAAACAGATAAGTGGTTGGATCAATGCCGAACGTCAGGCACGTGGCAAACGCGACAGCGAAAATTCCGCAGTCTTTGTCGTTACGCTGCGTCTGAACGTTCTTGAATCGAAAGCGTGGCAGCGGCTGCGCAACGCCGAAGAAAGTGCGAATGCGCTGGACAGTTGGGCGATACCGACGGGCATTCAGATCGTATCGTGCACTATCGTAGACGTCGACGTCGCCTTCGGCGACAGCAAACACGTTGGAGCTAGTTAGCCAGTGACCACCCGAAATCTTCGGCGGCTTGCCCTTCTCATCTGGCACAGGTGGAACGAAAGCGATATGAACCCACTTTCCCTTCGGGCGATAGAGTTCCATGAACTGCCTGTGAACGTCGCCGTACGGCTCCTCCACGTAGTACGTAGGCATGAAGCCGTTTACGCCGAAGCCGCCGGCTTTCAGCAAAAACTGTGAAGCCTTGCATAGCAGCGCCTGCGTCGCATTTACAACGCTATCATTGAGACAGCGCACTCGTAGCACGCTAGCTTTCTCCTCCTTTCCAAGCTCAATCCCATCGATGACCTTCCACCCAGACAGCAGTTTGTCGATGGAGAACACGCGGCGGCTAATGCTACAGCTGCGTTTCGGCTGTGCCGAAACGCGACCGTCACTCGCTGAGCTTGACTGCTCCGATGTGCGAACGTCACTCGCCGAGCTCGAAGCGATAGGCAATGCACGCGCGACACTCTCGTTCGAGATGCTCGCTGATACGCGCGCGCCATCGTCGCCCGCAACTCTCGCAGCCGGGATGGGCACAAAAGGACCGCCGGCGAAAGCGACCGGCGCGAGGACCCTCGTCGTCGCGGGAACAAAAGCGCCTCGGGCGAGAGCGAGCGACGGACCAAAGGGGCAGCGGATGTTAAAGCCTGCCTGAAACAACAGTCAGACTGATGCCTGTCCGGACGTGGTCGCCACTATTCGGCATCCTGTTGTGCTTCCGAATCAAACGTAACTAATTGTTGACTAAGTTGTGAGACTCCAACTTTCTCCCCACTCCCCGGTTTCACCCCTCTTGCGTCTGAGAGCACGTTTTCAGACCCTGCCGAATTCAGGTATGATTAGCTAAAACTTGCCTGAAACGATGCCCAGATCGATGCAGCAGCGGTGGGCTGTGCACTAACTGCGTACAACAGCGCTGCCACTTCATGCTTGCAAGGAATGTTGTTGTAAAGTGGATGGCCGATGGGACACGAACACGAGCTAAAAGCCGTAGACAAAACTTTTTCTCGCAGGTTATTTAATGAGCAGTTTAGAGGAGCCAAAATTCATTCTTTCTCTCATCCTTTCTCATCTTCCAGTTCACGTCCTTTACCCGCCTTACCCAGCCGCAATGTCCACTTCGTAGAGCATGGGCGTCTCGCTGAGCGATCTATCCTGCTGACTCTCAACGTAGAACCTACTACCGGCGATTGGGTGAACAGCTGAAAGTGGAACGGGTTGCGAAGGCGCGGCCGCGGGCACGTCGCCGTCGAGCGGCTGCGAGATAACACCAAGTCCGTGCTTCACGCAGTCCAAGTACTGCAGCACGTCCGCTGGCGTTCTCGTCGAAACCTCAAGCCGTTCTGGCATTCGTCGACTTTGACATAGTCAGGATTACGTGCTCTCGGTGGGGCCCCGTTTCGAACTGCCGCCGCTCGCTGGCTAAAGCACTGCTGCATCTTGTGGAACCACGCGAGCCATTGACCGATCGGCGGGTTCGGCGGCAATCCCGAGCACTGCTTCACCTTGTGTAGCGTCTAGGCTACGTAGCTAATAATAGCTATTGCTAGCTTGTGATTCAGACTCGAACGCGTTGGCCTATCGAACGCCACGTAACCGCCGACGCGTATAGTCATAACATATTATTAGCTAGCTAGTTGAGATTGTACGATCGTGTGTGCTTATTCGTTGTTCGCTCGTGCAAAATCGCTTCTCTCGTCTGCTTTCGCCATCGAGTCCCGTACACAAAAATACCCCATCTTATGTAGCCCGACTATGCTACAACACTGATCCGTGGAAAACTGGCAACACAAAGATGCAAAAGCAGCGAGACAACTTCGCAATCGCGTCGTCAACTACAGCCATTTTTGCTCTCGGCCGAGTGCAGCGACGAGCGCCTTCGAGTCCATGGTAATGTACTCGTCGATTTGCTCGTAGACGAATTTTGTCGTCATCAGCCGTATAGCTGGCGTCGAGTTTATGTAGTTCAGAACGGGATCACCTACATAGGCGACGTTGCTCAGAACTTATGTTTCGCAGTTTTCGAGACACCGTTGCGAGCACTGGAACCCGCCGGGATCGGCCGCATATTTTGACATCGCGCCAAGAAATGTTTCGCGAAATTGGAGAACACAGCTTGGAAGATTTATCGGAAGGTCCGCGAACTGTAGGATCAGCTGACGCCAAAGTGGCATGCACGCACAGTTCGCAATCACCGATTCAACGGCGCACCACCATTTGCACTCGGTGTTCGATCCCTTGCGCATCGCCTGTGCAGCGCACGGACGTCGCCGGAGGTCGAGCAGGGTGTTCACGCTTTCGACGGCGAACGTGATCGACTGCCTCGCCGAGAAACTAGCCAGCAGCTGTTCTTGCTGAAGGACCGTGAACGCACCTGTCGGATCGATTAGAATCTGAGTTAAATGGGGCGCGAAACTGTTCGCCAACCAATCCGCGCGCATTGTTAGCGTCACTGATCGAACGAGGTGTTGAAAACAAACGGTGACTCGTTCGTGACCTTGAAGCAGATCAGCTCTTGACCTCTATAATAGACGCCGAAGAAGATGATCTTTCACTGTTTGCACGCGTTGTAACTGAACTTAGTCGTTGTCGAATTATGAGGGTTCAAGTGTGATCGAATGATCCTGATCTGTAAGAGAACACACCATGCTTTCGTGCTGAGCGCGAAGAGATCGCTGAAATCGATTCCTCGTTCGAGATACGCTTGGTAAAGTGGAAGAAGCGTCTCCGCTTTCCAGGCTAGCTGACTTGTTTTGCCCATTTTGGCATACATTAGTCGCCAGTACATCAACATTGTCAGGCCGAGAAGCGCAATTTCGTCGTCGTTAAAGAAGTCGGCCCTCGGCTAATGGTAGATGGCCATGAACGGGTACTTGTCCCCCGTTGTCGTCACGTTCTTCAGTGGCGCATGCAGATCGGCGGTGACTTTCTCTTCGCGTTCGTGATATAGATCTAGTGTCTTCTTTATGTGTTGCAAGAGATCGGGCGTGCTGAGTATGACAGCAATCGGTTCGTTAATCTTACGTTTTTACAGCTCGAAGAGCAACGCCCTGCTCAGTTGTAGGCAAAGGCTGCATGCGGAAATACGAGCCCGTCACCGGAGACGTTTTTCACGATGCTCACTTGGCTTGCTGTTGGCTCCGAGTAGAACTTTGTGAACGTTTCCGTCACATTCCAGACGGTCGCTACGGTGAACCCGATGAGAACGGCGATCCAGAAGAGCTGCTCTAGGCGAAATTGCGATGTGCCAATAAAGTTGAAAATTCTGAGCACTGTTGTCGTCGCGAATGCCTCGAAGTATTTCTCGACGTCTTTCCGATTCATCGCCGCGCTTTGAAGAGAATCATGCGACGATTATTTGAATGTTGAAAAATATGGTCGAGTCAAGATTGACGTCAATTTGCGGCGGTGCAGTCTTCAGTCCATTACCAAATGGCACTGCTGTGCTTTTTTTGTATTTCCATTTTTCAAAGCAACGCTCTCAATAAAATTAGTGGATGTTGACCTTTATTGCATTAAAATGAATGCGCTGCTAAAGGCTTTTCTATTTATCACGAACCATACACAACTCTACTGAACCTGGATCGAATTCCAGTGTACTAAAACAATGGCCGCGCTTTGGCCCTCATTTTCATGTGTTGGAGTCCACTTTAGACTTAGACAGCTTAGAGAAAACGAGTTACAAATTCTTACAAAAACTGGCTAACGCACAGAGACTTCTGAGGTTCGTGATATTTTTGCATTCTGCTGAAGCGAGCGAAGCCAGGACCAGAAATTATGGCTAGCTAGTCAGATTTGGATTATTCCTCATCCTCTTCTCTATTCCCGTTGACACAGTTAAAAACCATTCAAGCGGTCACAGCATACTCCATGGATTGATGGTGCATCGCCTAGTATTTCAGCGTATTCCAGGCTATTGCAGAGCGTTTTCGGAGTGTCGCCGACAAAAGTTAGCGGATGTCATATCTATCCACTCCGTCCGGTGTTCAAGTAATGGGAACAAGTAAATCGGCAAAGCCGAAAAGGATTCACAAAAACACCAGCACATAAGTTTTTGAAGCAACAGAGAAAAAAGGCACAATTTGTCGCCGTACGGCATTTTTCTTCTCTCTCTCGTAAAAAAATTTTTAGGGGAGAGGGAACGAACTATTTCGCGAGCCTTTTGCTCGTCCTTTTGGAATACCTTTTTCGGCGTATCCGGACAAACGAGGAAAAGGAAAATGCCCAGGTTATACTGGAGCTAACCACTGCACGCCAGCGTTACAACAAATTTTAAAGTTAAATTCCAAAATTTCGAATTAATTTTTTTTTTCAAACTTTAATTCGAAAATTTTCAAATTCGAATTTTTTTGCGGAATTTGAAATTGGAATTTTGTTCAATTTGTAAGACTAACATTTTGAGACATTCAAGAAACCCGTGGACACGTCAAAAATTTCATGTCCATGTTAAATTTTTTCCTTCCCTGATTTTTCTAAGATTTCAGCCATCAAGATGAGCGAAATCGGTTCAGCCGATTTCGAGATAAAGAATCCCAAAGTTAAGGAAATTTAACACATAAAACACATGAAAATTAAATTATAAAATCGTTCATTTTGAGCCGGCGGTTCATTTTTCTCACACTTGGGGGAGAATGACTTGGCAGTTTCGAAAGTCAAATAAAAACTGGGGCTCATAGATAGTTTCGAGCCCTAGACCCAAAATTCTGACGTTTCTTTGCATTGGCAGGTTGATTTTCTACAGTACTCTGTCACAGACCAGGTTTTCAGCATCTTGAACGATATTAGCACCTTGCGTGGGATAAAGTGATTTCAGCCTGCTTCCTGTTGTCTTACGTGGAGTAAACCCACCTCTCTGAGGGAGTCTACCTTAGCACAGAAGCGCATTATGCACGTAGTACATACTGTGCGCGCCTGTGCCTGTGTGCGTGTGTGTGCTTGCATGTGTGAGACAGGCTGCAGCTATAGCGAAACTTTTTTCCAGTTTTGATCAGCGATGACGCAGGAACAGACAGCTACGTTTTTACAGGCTTAATTCTGTTTTCCTTTCCGTCTTTTTGTTTGTGTGTGGCTTCAGCATCTGGTAAAAGTTTTCAATTTTTGCACCCAGCGTGGGTGGTTCACAGACCTTGTCGCACGTTCATGTGCTGTCACATGATCTGCGTGGGACACCAGTCATGTGACTTTTGCCCGAGCAAAACAGATTTGATGCTACACAGCACACTGGCGCTTATTAGCGAACTAATCCTCGACTTTCACGCCTTGTCGCATGATTCGCGCCGCCGGAAGCGCCGAGGCTCAGATTAGCGACGCATGTCGTTCGTATTAGTCTGAGCGACATATTGCTCAATATTAGCAGCCCCGCTTCACACACACCAGTTTAGCTGCAGAAAAAGATGGGTGAAACGCTCGAGCTTCTCGTTCTCATCACAATCTTCAGCATCGCCGCGCCACTCGGTCTCTGGGCCTTCCGACGTCTCTGGTGTCCACGATGTCTCTCAAAGCGGCGCGACGTCGACCGCGACGGCCCCCTCCTCGCCGCGCACTTTCGCCACCTTCAACGAAGCCTCAACGCATGTGATCTTCTCATCACCTACGTCTACGTCGTGCACAACATCCTCCTCGTCCTCAGCGGGCATGAGTGGCACTTCGGCAGCGTCGCCTGCAAACTCGTCCACTTCGCTGAGACGCTGGCGTTCCACGCGTGCGCGAACACGATCGTCTGCATCGCACTCGATCGGGCGCACACGGTCTTCGTCGTGAGCATCGAGGAGAAGACGCGGAGAACGACGGCCGCGATTGTCATCGCGTGGGCGCTCGCCGCCGCACTGAGCGGTCCGCAGCTGCTCGTCTGGCAAGTGCTCGCCGTTGTCGATGAGGATGGCGCCGAGAGGCCAGAGTGCACCACACCCCATGCTTTTCACTCTAATGCGTCGAAAACAAGTTCACCCCACTTTGCGTACCTTTATAGTAGTGTTCACTCGCTCACCGTGTCGATTATTCCTACCCTCATTATTTCCGTCTGCTACCTGGCGATCTGCATGAAGATGGGCGCCGGAGGGCTGGTGGGTAGCCAGCCCGAGTCGTCCACAGGGAGCGGATCAACAAACGCCCTAACCACATCGACTACGCGGGCATCGGCCGACACCGCACGCATGACGATGCGTCGAGAAGGGTCGTCGACGCCAACGGATCCGCTCGATGATGCGGTCGCTACATTGGAGCTCGCGGCTCCGCGCCGAAGGCAGCACGGGATTCGTGAGCTGAGGAATAGAGCACTCGCACGAATCTCGATCATCCTCGTCGGCGTCTACTTTGTGTGCTGGCTACCGTATAACCTAGTCACTCTCTGGTCGCTCGTGCACGTCGACGAGACGCTCAACGAGGAGGCGGCGTACGACGCGAAGTTCCTCGTCGACTTTATCGCCATAATGGCAATCGTAAATCCGCTTGCGTATCGTGTTTAGCTTTTTGCACCATGAATCATGAATTCGTCTGGAATGTACATGCCTCTCAAATCGAATTTTCCACCTGTTTTCCACACTCCTATTGTGCTACCACGAGGTGCAGAAGTTCTTGTCCGTGTTTTTGAGAATAGTTTGCCTTATTCAGGATTACTGTAGTGGATCGGGTTTACTTCGCTATAAGCACGCACACGCCGCTTGCCACAACTGGTAATCAGATGGGTCCCGCTGCTGATAGTTTTGCTAGTATTGGTGCTTCCAACGGAGAAACAGGCACACACAGCCCGAAATCGAAGCTCTTTCAAGAAGACTTTGTAACTGTAGGGAAACGGCTTTTACTGTTTAACAGTTTTACCGTATTATCTCGAATTTAAGCCAGCTACCCATGGCCGGTTTCGCACACGCGAGCCGCATGTTGCATAAGTTTTGATATGCGCTTCCAAAGATTTATTATAAGAAACAGTGTAAAACCGGCCACGGGTAGAACTGGCTCAAATCCGAGATAATACCGTATTATTAATACGGCAACCGGGAAAAGAGCCTCGAGCGAAAACCACTCGAATTGAATACAGTCAGTTTAGGTATTTGACCGCGCGGAGCTCTTGCGACCGATGAGTATTATGTCCATCAAGGAGAAGGCTTTTCGTTTGAAAACGTTAGCTAAAGTTCCTGATACTGTCGTAGTACTGCACCTGAAATCTGAACGCCGCTTATGGGTGATAGTCGACGAATGCAAGAGCATAAATGAAACCCCTGTATAAAATAGTCTGAATGATCTATTTACAATCTACAGTCTGAGATTCCTGTATATCGCCTTTCCTTTATCACTATGATTGCTTTAGTGAATCGCTTGTAAAATTTGCACTGCAGACATCGAGTGTGTGTTCAGCGATGTGTGCACAAATGGCAAAAGCATAGCTTGTTCCACCTGGGCCCTGGCATTTCACGATCGCACCTGCCGTCTCTGGTGACTGAGCTTGAAAAATCTATTACGTGTAGACAGCGTCTTCTGCTCTCCTCAGGTACCTAGCACAAAATGAGGAGTCACGCTGACAAACATGTACTCGCTGTCACCCAAACGAGCCCAGACAGTAGAAAGCGTCGCGATGCTTTTGTGAGGATTTTCATTAAAATGGCGCAATGTGCATCCATAATGGTTTGCTCCGACATCCGCCTGCTAATTTCGATGCGATTTTAAATAAACGACGGTTATATTGTGTGTTAAAACGTGAAAGATACGCCGAGTAAAAAGAAGCTCACGTCCTGTTTACCTCTTGTTTTATTTTGTTAGTCCAGTTTCTGTCCACCCATCCCCATATTTGGAACATTTTCGGTGACGTAACCGCATTGACTTTTCTCAGACCATGTATGGACGTTGTGTGGGAAACATCTATCATGCCTCGAATAGAAAGCATAAAAACGAAGTTTTTAGAGCCTTTTACCTGCAATTGACCTCGATGTCGCTCGGCTGTTTGCGACGTACTTTCAAAATCGTCAAGAAATACGTCACCGAAAACAAATTTGAAGTGGCTCGACCAATCTTACGTGTTGCGGCGATTTCTCAAACAAGTGACGAAAGTCGACCGAATTTGAACCTTTAAAGTTTTTCGAATTAGAATCAACTCCAACGCACGGAGTGAAATTGTGAAAGGGGTGCCGAATTTTTGCATGCCACTGCTTCAGATAGTGGCTTCTCTGTTGAATTGCGGTTTTTATTACCGACTGCTACCTATTTCTTCCTGTTTGTTGTGACGTAGTTTGTTCGCATTGTTATAATCTGTTGGTCAAACTTCCGAGCCGACGTTTACGTACAAACTTTTTAAGATGCAGAAATCCTCTTCAGCTGCACAAAAATCAATTTTTCTGACTTTTCGTGTCAGCTTTTATGTGGGCGTTCCAACACGTTTCATCGAAACGTCAGTGATGCGTCACCGAGTAGCCAGACTGGTCTCACTCTTTGTGACCGCCCACTCCCGGTTTACCCACGTGTTCATCCTGGTCAACGGCATGGCGTGAAGAGCTTTTAGCTTCGTTGCAGCCTACTTCATTCAGTTGCGTATTGTTGATTTTAGTTCAACGCGGTTTACACCGCCTTGTCCGCTCGGAAATAGCGTCTCTCTCCATTCACACAACGGTCACGACATGCGAGTTTTTTCAAGGGTCATCGCCCGGTGTCGTGTGTCGATTTAAGCCCTCTGTAAACATCGTCTATTTGTGCTTGATTTACTTTAAAAAGCGTCTGCAAGTGCTCGTCAAAGCAGTGGGTCCATCACACTAGGGAGAGAAATGCCTTTTTCGAATCTGTTCCACAGGCGCCGACGGCGCCATTCAACGGGTTCCGCCGTTGTCGTTACGAATGCTATCAGAACGTCGTCGATAACTCAGTCAGGCCTGAAAACTAATCCGGTATTCACGCTCGGCGATTGTAATGGAGAAATT
>JAQGBB010001282.1:0-13986 GCA_034691745.1 Prismatolaimus dolichurus
GATAAAAGTAAATATTTGTAGTTGAGATCCACTTCAAATTCATTCTCAATTTTCGAAGCACATTTGACAGCTACACATTAACCGTTGCATGTAGGTTTGCAGCGCCGAGATGTCCATCATCTAGCGTCCTCTGCAAACGGTGAAACTGATATTGATAATAGGGTCTGTCTCTTTGCATTCTCGACAATTTACCGACAGGATAAAAGTAACGCGTACAAACGCGCCACGTAGCGTACAGACATGACGCTTTCGCCCGTTCACGCACGACGCTCAATAATGGAAGTAGTACCCCAATTAACACTTTGTGACGAAATTAGACTAAAACAAGGAAATATAAAAGTACTTCAAATTAGTCTTTTCTCGATCATCTTGCCGCGACGTCTTCCTGTGTCAGGCTATTGCGCACATTTGGCATCACTAGAAGTATTCTGCAACGAAAAGTAGAGAACACTCAGTGCTTGCAGTTTTTGTCTTGTGTGATGCAGCGCTGCTTGTAGCTAAGTATAATTCTTTGTCACTAAATTGCAATATGCGGTGGATGTATCTGTTTTTGACTTATTTTTCAGCAACCGCTTCGTGCCCTTTATTTCCTCTTTTCAGTTGCAGTGGACTGATGTGTAATGTTGCCATGTAAGAACTTGATGCTCGAGGCGCGTGACTTTTCGAATAAACCCCCGAGTTATTTGGATTAATTACGAAGTTAACCACAGTTCAGTTCCGAACTATCGTAAAATTCAACCCTGCAAACAAAGACACAAGGCATCGTTCGCATTATGTCCCGCTCGTTTTACCGTAACCTCATTCTAGGAAATTACCAAAGGAAGCAAACAATATGAAACAAACCGACACTCCTATGCTTGAACAATTCATGCATGCACACCAACTAAGCCACATCAGACGTCCACCCTAGGGCACCGCAGTACTCGTCGATACTATCGGTCCCTCTTCCTCCTTCACCGTCGGCGTCGTCTCGTGGACGCGCTTACGACGCTGCGCGATGTAAGCCCAACACGCGAACCTCATTCCGCACAGGTCGCATGGGAACGGCTTCTCGCCCTCGTGAACGCCACGCACGTGGGTGAGCATTCGCGTCTTGTTCTTGAACGTTTTGCCGCAGACTGTGTCCGACGCGCTTGCTGCGCGTGAGACTGCTGCCAAGTGTAGGCGCTGCCGCGTCGATGTTGATAGCCTCCAAAAACCCGGCAGGTAATTAATCGGAAAAGTACGGCGTTTTCCGCTAGTAGGCCGGATTCGGGTCACCTCAGTTCAAAAGCGCAGGGTTGATTTTTTGGGTTCGTATTCGCCTTGGATAAAACTCAATTTTCGTTTTTAGGGTTTGGGTTCGGCTTAGGCAAAAACCAAATATTTTAGGGTTGTGGTTCGGCTTTTGACTTATAATAAAGCAGCTGTCCATCCTTCGTCGCTCCGACGCCAGTACGACGGAGGCGGGCATCCTCCGCTTGAAGACACGTCAGCATCGCTTTATTTTAGTGATCTGAGCTCGTAGATTTGAAACTTCCAGCTGCCCGCGTGCGTCGGTCATCCCGCGTTAGCGCGCTGTTGACGAAGATGTTGAAGACTGCAGCCTCATCGATTGTGGGCTAGAATCAATCGACAATCGGTCAATAGTGATCTGTCCTACCATATACTCGACGAGGTTGAGCTTCACGTCGATGAAAATCAATGTTGACGATCCGCATACGCAACTTCCGTGATTCTTGACCAACATCTCGTCGACGCAGAGATTGTGGAGGAGTTGCCCGCAAGTTGGAGCTATGTGAACGCACACGGTGCGTTGACCGTTTAACGGCTTCTTCGGAGACGCCATCTTCGCTGACGAAGCTGCGAATGATCAAGAGACGATGAGAAGCTCAAATTCGACTGTTGGCGAAAGACAGCTGATTGAAACGCGAGGGATGAGCATGCTATCGCATTGACCTTCAAGTAACAAACAGTGACGTCAATTGCATACCGGCAGAGCATAGTTTCGTCGATAGGCGCCAGAGTACCCAAGAATAATGCTCGCCGAAGGCATTTGACACGCTTGACGGCAGACAAGGCCACTTGAGCAAAAGCGTATCCATGTGATTGATCTATCGATTAGAGCAGCAGTCACGTGATGGCAAGTTAGCTAAAGCAGTGTCGGACAATACACAGAGCTAACGTGGCTCCTGGACACACAGGGCTCAATGAAGAGCTGCTAACTTGTACCCAGTAAGAATCGGCTTAAATCTACGCAGGGGTGATTGAAATGCAGCTGGAGATCGGGCAGAGACTGTCTCTTCGTGCAGTGAGTTCCAAGGCGCGACGATGCGAGTCGAAAAGAAATGCTTGCAGATATTCACGTGACACTTCCGGAACTCGAGCTTCTGCGAGTGCCCGCGAAATTTCAACCGGTTCGGACGCTTGAAGAAGTTGTCGAACTTCATGGACGATGGCGTAGACGAGCGCCAAGTCGTTGTGCAACCGGCGAATTTCGAGCGTTTCGAGGTCCAACGCTCTCAGCCGATCGGCGTAGCTGAGCTGCTCTTTGCCGAAGACGTGTCGAATGAGGTAGCTTTGCATGCCCTCACGCCGAATGTCTTTCTTCGTGCACGGAGACCATGCTTACATGCAGTACTCGAGGAGCGGTCGGATGAACGCTCAAAGCCTGAGGGTCCACAAGTGCTCTGGTTGGACTTCTCTTGACCATTAGTTAGAGTGCTACTTTGACCTGCAACTTGTATAACTTTATGCATGTTTGCTTGCTTTTCGCCTGCCTCTCCAAACGGAAAGCGAAAATCGCAAAGCGTCGTCGTTCTGCTTCATAAAGGTTCGCAATTGTCTGATTTATTTTCACCACTTGTGCAGGTTAGGTATGCCGTATGTAAGCTCATCCACGGCGATGCAGGTACCTATGCCCAGGAAGCAAGCCGGCGCGGTTATAATTGAGCGCAGGAATGCATGCCTACGGCTGCCGCCGGCGGCGGCGAAGCACCTTCCTTTCCGTTTCGTATTTCTGAGAAAGAAGAAGAGGGTACACCTGTTGGTCTTTCGTCAATCCCCGCCTTTCCGGCCCGATCGGGCGCACAAGATTGGTTGGCCTTCGAACGCGCCGCTCGCTCGGAAGCAGTTGGTCGATTGCCCTTCCGCCCGCGAGGCAATAAACTCTTCGCTGCGAGCCTCGCTTGCGACGAACGAACGAGGTTATTAGGTTTCGCCAACAACGGCAGGTGCCCCCGCGAGAAGCTCAGCTTTCGACGTCAAGTTGTTGTCGTCACTTTGTTTTCGGGATCAAGCCGACGCGACGTGAGTTTTCACAAGCGCCGTCAGATCGAAAGTGTTTTCTTACTACCGTAAACCGCAAACGGTAGTTGAGAGAGGATGTCGAAGAGGAGAAAGTCCATCTTCTCAAGTAAGCACGCATGCTACTCGTTTAATTGCAGCTAATATTTCGCGGCTCGAATAATTGACTGATTTTTTTTCACGAATTTGATAATAATAGTATTTTGCGTAATTGGATGACACAATCAGTAATAATAGTTGCGAAAACTCATGCGATATTTTTAGCTAAATTTTGCGGTCGGAGAATCAGGCGCTGTGGAAACATGGAAATAGATAGTAGGCAACTCGAGTAGAGTGGGGTGAAAAATTCAAAATTTTTGCGGACGGCTTTTATGGAAAGCCCCTGTTGGCAAGGTTGACAGCAAAAGCGGTGGTTTCCGGCTATATCGTGAGCCAGCCGGTTCTGCTAATCGCCTGAGCCTGATAATGTCAAATTAGCATAAAACAGCGACCCGAAGCTTCTCTGATTTGCACTTTCCGGGCCTGTCCTTCGGGCTATACCTTGTGCCTACCCGGCTGCGCTAATCACCGACGCACGCGGTCCAATCAGCATTTGCATAAAGTCATCTCCCGCCACGTGTCCCTCATAGGCGGTGAGGCTTCATGCAAACAAAAAAGCTTAATCAGAAAAGTGCGCCCAGACTAATAAGATATTCTCTTCACTTATCAGATATCCACGATCTCGCCGGTCTGCCCGACGAGCTGGACGCATCCGAAGCCTACCCGTCTAGCGATCCACTCGATCTCAGTGTTCACTCGGACCCATCAGCAACAAAGCGCGCTTCGACGGAAATGGGCGCCTCAAATCCGGCGCCGTTCGGCAATTTCTACCCGCAAGCTGCGGCCGCAGCACAGTTCTGGCTCGAGAACTTCCAGCAGCCCGATCCGTCGGTGCTCAACTCACTCTACATGGTCGCCATGGCGAATAGTGGCTTCTTCGGTGCTAATCCGATGATGCCTGTTTTGGCTCCACCGACAATCAAGTCGGAAGCGCCTGCGGCTACTTGCTGTTGTCCGCCGACGAACACGAACATGTTCTTCGGTGGAGGCGTCTTCGCGGGTGTTCCATCTTTCGACTGCATGCCGCCTTATCATCACACGCCACCGGACGTTTTCGCCGCTCTCCCGCCGAGCGGGCGGAAGACGACGCTTTCGGGTCTCTCACGTGGCTATCATCGTTGCGCGAGTGGTCAATTATCGCCGCTGAGTACTCGTCTGCCGCCGACAGTCCCACTCGGGAGCTCGGCGACGCGAGGCGGTGGCGCGAAGGCGAAGGGCGGTGGCGATAAGGCGACGACATCAAAGGGTGGCAGTGGTCATCATCAGATGCCGCCGCGCTTTCAGTGTCCGGATTGCAGTCGCAGCTACTCAACGTTCAGCGGCTTGTCGAAACATCGGCAGTTCCACTGTGCGTCGCAGCTGAAGCGACAGTTTAGCTGCAAGTTTTGCGAGAAGAACTACAACTCGCTCGGGTAATTTTCTATTTTTTAATTTTTTATATTAAATTAAAAATTGCTTACAATTTAACTTTTAATTTTTTTTAATTTTAATTTTTTAATTTAATTTTTATTTGCTTTTAAATAATAAATAACAGCAAAAATAAAAAACTTTAAAATTTCGATAAAAATAAAATGTTTAAAGTTCATTTATGACTCATTTTCACGTGTAATTGCTACATTTGACGAATTCTAGTGCCCTCAAAATGCACATTCGGACTCACACGTTACCATGCAAGTGTACACTCTGCGGAAAAGCGTTCTCACGTCCGTGGCTTCTGCAAGGTCATCTGCGAACGCACACAGGTAGGACAGCCCCGATACAGTAACCTCGCGATTAGTCACGTGATCTCGTTTTAGGCGAGAAGCCTTTCGGCTGTGGTCATTGTGGCCGCTCGTTCGCCGATCGCTCGAATCTGCGCGCCCATCTGCAGACGCACTCAGAGATCAAGAAGTATCGCTGCAAGACGTGTCAGAAGACGTTCTCAAGAATGTCGCTTCTCAGCAAGCACGAAAGCAACGGATGTCCTGGTCTCATCGTGGCCGCCGCCGCCACTCTATCGGCATAGTCGGCCAGTCAGAAAAAAATTGTTTTTGCATTTATTTGACTCATCACGTGACTTAATTTAGCTGCTCACCATCGATGACAATATCCGTCTCTCTAGTCTACTCACTGTGTCTGAAAAATCATTTATTGTTTTCTACTCTGTATGCAAGTTTCTGAGAAATAAAGAGCAACTCGTCTTGCCGGAAGTGAGGGGTTCGAACCTGCCCAAAAATTCTTTCCTCGCCGTCTACTCTTTTTCGAGCAGGTAGCGAAATCTCGCTTCACCTTGCTTCTCTGACTGACGTGACGTGACTGGCGCAAGCTCGTCCGACTCAGCGCGCAAGTGTTTGTTCGAAGTTCGGACGCTTCCTCGCAAAGCTGCAGCTGCTGTATAAACTTTACTTCTTGGTGCGTCAAAGTTTACTTGAGCAACAAAAGTTGGCGTCGACCTCTTCCAATACTTACGGTAGTCGATTTAGCTTCCAGAAGTTTTATCAGCTAAGCAAGTTAGAAGTTGAGAAGCAGTTTTAGACCAGGTTTTTGCAGCTGTTTTTCCGAGAAGGTGAGCTGCTTTTGACGGATGATTGTCAGGTACGCGAAAGAATGCAGCCACCCAGTGCGATTGGATGAGAGTTTTTTTATGAGACCAACAACACTCGTGCGATGCTTCACAAATATCGTTGGCGTAACATTTTTGTTGGCAGACACTGCATTGTGCATGCTCTACATCTGAATGATACAGACTACTTTTATATCAGTTTTAATTTTAAAAAAATTTTAATTTTAATTTTACGGAAATATTATTTATTATTTTTTAAATTATTATTATTTTAATTATTTTATTTTAATTATTATCACATTACTTTATTTTTAAATATTTTTTAATTTTACGGAAATGAGGTATTTTATATATATAGTTTAATAGTTTTTGTAGTTATATAAATTACACATAGTTTAATTTTAAATTTCACTTTTTTAATTTTATGCAAATACATTATTTTTAAAATTAAATAACTATATTTTTAATTTTACGTTAATTAAAATTAAATAAAAGCAACGAAAGCTTTAGTAAATTTCTGAGCGTACAGTCTCCGTTCGCGTAACCTTATGGTTGAGAGCCCAGGAGCACGAGTCTTCCACTTCTCCAGAGAATTTACCGCCTGATTGAATTGCACACCTAGGCCTTTCGCGAAAGTGCACTGCAGTTCATCATTATGATCAGCAGGCGCGCTCATTCCACCGGGCTTCCGCTCGAATTCTTTAAAGTTTCCCTCAGTGCTCCTGCTCGATTGTTGTTGGAGTTTTGCGAGCGAAGAGGTAAGCGGGCTAAAAGCGGAAGGAATTCCGATCCGACGAAAACAAGTCTCGCGCTAGGTAGAATGATAAATGAATGAGAGCGGTGTACGCCGAAAGGCACGTATACCTAATTTAAGTAGCGCCCTCGTTTTTGTTTTCCTTCAAGGTGCGAGTTAAACACTCGGGTTAAAGCTGTTAGCCTCCTTAGCTAATATATTTTGTACCTCGCGTTGATTTGAGGAACGAGAAGCGGGATGTGGTGGAGGAAGTGGGCAAACATTAAACCTGCCGATGGAAAAACTTGTGAGTGCTATGGGCAAGTGTTGCCGCCTTTTAGCTAATGGCGCGTGGCAGCCTGCACGCGAGCGCACTGTCGGCTAATTTATCATTTACTCACTTAGCGGTGGCAACCTCATCCTGTCTATTAGCCGCTTTCGCGATTGTCTGATAGCCTCACGCTTCCGCTTATCAATCAGCGCCTCGGGCGGTGGTCGGTCTACGGTAGTCGGCCGGAAAACACAGAAGTGCAGCTTACAGGCTTCAAGCTAGTCCTCGGTGGCTTGGAGATTTCCAGACGTCGGCGCACCGGCCGTGATATTAGCAGAAAGCAAAATATGTAAATATGCGATCTCGTTGTTTTGCGTTTGGCACTCTGCCCCTCACCTGCTTTCGTATCTGCTGACGTCATTGCTGAGTTAGCCTTTCCGAGAATAAACGTGACACTGGCGACGCTCGCACGTTTGCCGCTCTCTAGCATCGATTTTAGACAATGTGGCCAGCGAAAAATTAGGCCAAGGCCCAATTGCGAACGTGTACATTTGTCCTAAGCGTGTAGGCAGGAGAATCCCCTCCGCACCCCAACCTGGGATGATTATAAAGGTTTGGGAGAAAATGGCCCATGAGCCAAATTTACGTAGAGTATTGACGACAAACTGCAAAGCTAGAGGATAGACTTCACAATAGATGTATTTTTAAAATAATCGTTGCTGGAAACATTTTAAGGACGAGTGTCTATGTCGATGACATCTTTCATGTGCATTGCCTTTGAACGGTGAAAACTTTTTGTCGCCATCCACTCCACGGTGCTGCCACTGTTAACAGTGACGTCATATGTGGATGTCACCAGTGACAAACCAGAGTGAAAGAATCAAAAATTTGAAATTCTTAGTCTGCGTCGTCACATGTGCATCACCAATGCAGAAGCATTAGTGCACGTGCCAAGCGCGAGAAAGCGAAACCTTGAAATGAGAGAATGTCCATGTGTTCACAAAAAGTCTGTGTTCACCATGTTTGTCTCAAGTCAGATCACTGCAAGAAGAATGATGAAGAAAAACGGAAGAAATTGAGAGGTCGCTTGCGATCAAGCTTCGACGTGGTCAGCGGCGGTGTGGGACGCATTCTAGCTTCGTCGTCTTCGAAAACTTCAGAGCCTCGAGTGTTTGCGACAGCAGCCGATCGTCTGTCAAGTTTTCGTGCGTATCTGCAAAACGAGTTGATCCACAAAGCTAATTTTCTGGCAACATCTTGAGATTATTTGGTCGTAATCCAATTTTAGCCTTTTTGCCATTCTTGACTGAGCTTTTTCAGCACCTCTAATAACTTCGAGCTAAGAAAATTACCCGCTTCTCACCCAACGATTGTTCAACAAACGTCGTAAATGGAGAAAACTTCAGAAATACCGGTACGTCACCTGCCGAGGGGGGTCGAAAAATTTTCCACGGAAGGTGACACTACGTGTAAAAGATAGCCTATGTTTATGTGTTAAGCCAGGTGACGGAGAGGGGAAGGGTCAAAAATTTCGAATTTTCAGGTGACGTCATATATGAGCGAGCCCTATATATAAGTAGTAGCGCTGGAAAAGAAAAATTCATTTCTTGTGATGAGCGAAAAATGATAACCAAAATGTGCATAACACGATCCAGAGGAAGGCTTTTTTCTTTGCATCGTTGATCAAGCTTTCGGCTTACCCAATCGTTGAATGTAGAACCGGTGCACTGTGAGCCTTTTTGGCTTCGAATAGCGACTCGTTTTCATCGCGATCTTTTCCTTCACTTCCAAAAGCGTAGTGTTATTGTTCACAGAAATGATGATGTTCCTGTACCCATTCGGCATCTCCACGTCGATGTAATAATCATTTGGCGTTTTGTATTTTGCCTTTTCGTTAGTTGCAGCCACGGCGGTGGCCATAACGCAAGGAAGCTGCAAGAAGAAAACGTCTGGCGTCAGTGGACAGAAAACACAGGTGGTATGGCAGCTAGTGATGGGCACTTGCTCGCAAACGTACCGCAGCACCATTGATTTGACGTGGTTCACATCGTATTAAATAAGTCGAGAAAGCGGGAGAAATATTGCTCAACGTGTTGCATCATTTTCACCTTCCTCTCTAAATCTGGTGAGCTCATGAGCTTGGTGTTAAAACAGCTTACGTTGCGTTCGTTTTTCGTGATCTGCCTAGTTGATAGTCTAACACTGAGAGGGCGTAAAGTATCGCTATTACGGCGTAATGGGACATCCGTTATTCACGTAAGACGTAAACACGAAGGGCGGGAAAAGGTCGACCAAAAGCTGACATCACATGTAAAAGATAGCCTATACCTTGCACGTAAAAATACTAACATGATGGAAGGGAGTCCAAAATTTCAAATTTTTCGTTTACGTTAATAATGGATGACCTGTAAACAGACAACAAGCCCTTTTCTGCTGAAACCATTCCATTTTGCAGCTTAGTCACTTTGTTTGCGACGAAATGCTTCACGAAATGCAATGTTGACACTGTTGCGTAATGCCTCACGCATATAGGATGCGTCAATGTTTTTGCGTCAGGAAACTTGCGTCAAGAACACCCGAGTTGCGTCAGAAACCTGATTAGGAAAACTTCTAATTTTTGCGTCAGTGCACTTGCGACGCGACCAGTGCAATCTATCGCTTATTTCACATGAAACTGCTCATTGGCAAGGTTTTGTGTGCCTGTGTGTGTGCGACAAAACTTGCCAATGAGCAGTTTCATGTGAAATAGGCGATAGTGCGCGATTGGCTGCTTTGGGGTCGTTTTTCGCGCCCGTTTTGCATGTTCTTGGCCGACTTTTTTCGCGGTCCTTTTGCTTCTTCGCGGCTTTTTTCGTGGTTCAACGTTTTCTCGCGTTTCGTTCGCGATGTTTCCTTGTTTTTTCCTTGTTCTTGACCTTGATCAGCGCATCCTATATGCGTGAGGCATAAGGCCGAAGCGTTCACTATTGTTCAACCGCAGTGCGCAGCTAACGCCGATGCATGATGCTGTTGGACACACAACATTAATCCCTACAGTCAGTCACATTGTCACTGTCGCTTTCGACACCTTCTTGGCGAGACGCCCAGCATTAGTTCAAGGGTACAGTACTACAGCACAAACAAAAGTACAGTGGCGACGGCCGCTGCACCGACTTTATGGACCATAACAGATGAAAATCCGCCGACAGTCCACTATGTTGATTTTGCTTGCAAATTTTGTTTCTTTCTGAAAAATTTATCGACAGTTGATAGTTTCTTTCTTGTGTGTCCACTATCGATCCACAGACAGGTAAGCCGCAGCAAGTGATGTTACCCTCAAGTTTGAGTGCTTTTAAAAACGCCGCTCGTCTCGCCGCTACTTTTACGTTCTAAAGCTATCTTTTACAAGCAAAGTCACTTGGGTGAACCGCCCACCCAAAGAGGCGACGGCATACGACCCCGTCTTATGACTAAGACCGGCGTTGGGCGCTTACTCTATCTCGCACAGTGGCGGTCCGACTGCCGCGCGCCGAGATCCGGCATCTTGCGCGCATTCTGCAAGATGCGGAGACGTCTTTGGAACGTTCTTTTGGAAAAACTGCGAATCGCAAAAGCAAATCGTGAAGACCACTTGAAAGCGCGTTCCAAGCTAAGCGAAACAAGCCGTAGAACAACGAGATTTGGTAACGAAAACCTCTCGAGAACTTGCAAAGCAAAGTTTCAAATTGAGATTAGTCATCATTTTCGTTTTTGGCTCGCATTCCATGAATGGAATGAGAAGCCCATACGATCTGTTTGTGCGTGTCAGCAAGCTCCCTCCTCTAAGCTGGAAAAGTGTCAGTCAACAGTTTTCGAGAACGGTGAATACTAGCGAGTTGCGATTTTTCTAGTCGAGGTCATCGCCGGACCAAGTACCCACCGGTCTGCTTCAGGGTCGTAAATGAGCGTCGATGATGGGGTTCCTACGGTGAACGGACTCGCCTGCTCGACTCCGCCTATGGCATAGACGCATGCGTCGAGAGCGACCACGCCCGGCATATCTGCCCCTTTGCTTCACGTCGCCGTCTCGAAGTCGTAGACGTCGATGTATGGATAGGACGAATGGAAAATACACTCGTTTGACCACCGATGACAAACGGGCGCGCGCTTTCACGAGTGCTTTTTCATGTCGGGGCCACTTCGGTTTCGCTCCTTATGGCCGCAGGGAAAGCGACTCCGACGAGGCTGTGCGGAGCGGTGACGAGAAAAAGCGGGGTTAGCAGTCGTATTGAGCTGATAGCACAGAAAAACAGTGCACCTTACTATCGATGATGCAGAAAAAATGTTATCAAGCAACCCAGCCAATGGAATAGCTCCCGTGGGACCATTGGCCCGTTGATTGCGTTTTGGAAAAAATTCACAAGTAAAGTACTGACTACAAAATCGCATTCATACAAGACTTGTTATGGGCAGTTGATGTTTAATTATGTGTTGACTGCATCTTCTCTCGACCACAAACGAAAATTCAAGATGGTCGCGCACGTTATGTGATCAGGTCAATTTTAGTAGTCAGTGTGTACACTGGGGCAAACTTGGGTCTCGTGGTTTAGCTGGCAACATGCCCTTGCTTCCTTAACACTGTGCCAGAAATAGTTAGATAAGCTTGTCGCGTAAGGTCGGAGCATTCAAAAACAAATGCCAACACTGATTAGTCTGCAGTCTAGAAAATTGCTGAGACTGAAAATTTCATTAGATTCTTGCTTGATGCACGTTAGCGACGCTGTACTGGGTCCTCAATATCCATAAACAATGAATCAGCCATGCATTTATGACGTCACAGTTTGGGGGGAGGGGGTCGGACCAGTAGGACGTTATGTGCCAAAGAAAGGCTATGTTCATGTGTTATAACATATGATGGAGGAGAGAGGGGGTCCAAAAAACGCACTTTTTACGTGACGTCATACGCTTTGGCCCCTTGAAGTCGGTCTGCGTCCAAAAATTATACTAACTTTCATTACGATAATCACTATTTGGACAACTCTTACTTCCCTATGAATATAAAAGTTAGACTTAGATACTTCACTCGTGCGATGTGTCTAGAATCTTTTAGATGAGCCAGTAATGCAAGTGTAAAACGAAAAAACTTTTTACTCAATGCGACTATTGAAAGAAAATTTAGTACCACACTACCATCAGTACTGTCGTCGTCGACGTACATTAAGACACAACGAATGCGTCGTTTCAGCATGCAGTTTCTTGTTTTTATTCCATTTTCGAAAATTTTCTCATCCCGTACGGAAAAAGACATCTTAAATCACATAACGTCGTTCAAACGATTCCGTTTTGTCGGCGTATAAAGTGGTGACAATTTTTGTTGACTTCATCATCCATCCTTGTCCTTTTTCATTCGCCGCAAACAGTGAGGCATTTGCGAAAAATGGCATCGCAAAAGGCAAAGTCCACTGAAATGGCCGCATTAAAACCACGAAAAATATATCCAACCCTTCATCACTCGGTAAAAATCGGTGAAACACCGATGGAATCGACGAAGGTTCATTCAGAATACCCGGAATCGAGGGGTATCCCTTCGACGATGGATCCTTCGGACACCTTCGCCTTCACACCGGCACCTGGGTCGCCCACATTTGAAGACGTAGAACTTCAATTGAATCGATCGCCCTCGTCGAAAACCGAGGAAGCGGAAGGTGTCTGCTTCGATCCAACCGGTCTTCCACGTCCTCGTCTCGTCGAATCAGATTGCTACCTCGCTGGAAACACGAAGCGCCTGATCGACTTTGTGCTCGCCTATCGGCCGAATAAGGGAAAATCGCGAAGCGCCATCGAAAAGGAGTTTCGAAATCGCCGTTACCGGCATAATTTTGAGCGAAAACTCACGCAGCTCGGTCTCGAGCTTGAGCTCGAGGGGCTCAAGAAGTCGCAAGATGGACGAACGTGCTTCGTGAAGATTCATGCGCCGCTCGATTTTCTGCTAATGCACGCGGAGGTGATGCAAATGAAGTTGCCGATTCAGCGGTTTGAGATGGACGCGAAGAGATCCATAGTCGACAAGCTGGTTCGGGTTTGCTTTCGTGGAAGGAATCCCTTCCGATCGACACATGACGAGTCGGCGGAAGAGGTGCGATATCTGACCGCGAAGTACGATAGCGAATTTCCGGACATGTTTCTCGTCGATGCGCTCAAGGAGGGCGCTTTCACCTCGACACAGAGGATCAGAATCGTCTACGGTGTGTTGCAGCAGGTAAAAATCTGCAGATATAGATGAGGTTTGAAAATTTAAAAAAAAAATCAAAATTTTTTTGAAGGAATTGCTTACCTGTCAATTTCCTCGTTTCCTTAATTCTCATGGTTTTAACGCGATTAATTACACGTAAAAATAGCGTGTTTTGCGCCAGAAGTCCAGAATGCGTTGACGGATTTGTCTGAAATGTTGCACGTGCACGCCCCTCATGTTTTCTCTTTGTCATAAATGGTTTTAGATCCACTGACAGGTTGCGTCAGTGGGTCTCGAGGATCGGTACATCCGACTTGTAACCGAAGGTGACTCGGGCGGTAAAAATAGCGAAGGCCAGAACAAAATATGCAGAATGGGATCGAATACAGCGTTTGCTGCGAAAATATGGCTTTAAAATCATCGAATAATTTTGAAAGGTTGACTTGAAATCGAATCAAAACGAACCGATTCCAATTCGTTATTCGATTCCTTTTGGCTTTTTTAATGATATTTTAATTATATTTCTTTCTTTCAATAGCATAGTGACATCTTTCAATAAATTTTTGACTCGCAATGGCATTCTTTGTATTTTTTGTAATGTTTGCTAGCAAGCTCACGCATTGTATGAAGAGCGAAGTTTTGCAGGTTTTCGCGTTTTCATATTTTTCCTGGTTTTAGGTTTGCATACCCCAACACGAAGTGAAAGTAAAGAAGGACCCCAAAAAGGATCATAAACGAACGTCAAAGGAAGACCACAAAACAGCAACAAAGAAGGAACACAAAAAGAAACACAAGCCGAAGCCAGAAGAAAAGAAGCCCGAGCTACCACCCGTCGGTCTCGAGTGGCTCCTCGACAAGGGCATCTA
>JAQGBB010001283.1:0-13983 GCA_034691745.1 Prismatolaimus dolichurus
AAATCGCGGACACCAAAATTACAGCAAGATCAAGAACAGACAGCAGGGATTCTGTGTTGACAAGAAATTTGTTTCAACGAATAGATATTCGTCTCGTTTATGTCCATTTGGATTCTGATCGAGAATTTTTTACGAATTTTTAACCATTTATAAAAACAATTCGAAAACTCTGAAAACATAGGTTTTATTCCATGGAGTATAACCTATCTCTGAAAACAAGTGAATCTTTTACATGGGCACTATATACCAGTTTCCACAATTATAACCTTTCACCTCAAGTTCCCCTGCTTTGCAATAAAGCACCATTTGTTGTAATTTTATTTTTTCCACTTCCCTTTTTGTCCCACTAGATATCTAACATAGAATTTCGAAATATCCTTTATGCGTGCCTTATACCATAACACCGTTTTAAGTATGGTACCACAAAGCCGAGATCGTTCAATATCCAAATATTTCAAGCGGACGCCTTATTTTTCAGTGTGTTTCTGACTACAGAAAAACTTGTTTCAGTGTGTTTCAGGGCGTATCAGATGTCAAAAGATCATAGCAAGTCTCGCAGAGCTCCTGGAACATTCTGTTCCACGCTGTACCAGGGTGTTCCGGCGTGCAGAAGTTAGTTTTTCCGGAACACGCTGGAACATCCTGACACAGTGTGGAACAAAAATATTCCAGTAGCTCGGCGAGTACATAGTTGTGATCTAATGTTTCGAGATGCTCTTTCTTTGCTGCCTATTTCATTGTAGCTTGCCTACATGTTACATGTTTACTGCTATCAACAAAGACGTTGAGACAAGACAAATAAAAGACGATTGCCTTGTTTCGGTGTCGCGAGACAAGACAAACGTTTGTCTCAGCCCCAAAAAAGAAGACAAAGACAAGCCAAACTCAAAAGACAAGACAAATGAAAAACCCTTAAGACAAAAATTTCTATAGCAGGGTGATCGAAGGATCCGCGTTGGATACCTTGATCATGTAGCTTCTTTTCCATCTTGTTCTCAAATCTCTTTTGTCGTCAAAACGATTTGTCGTCATAGACGCAATTCACAATTTACGTAAAGACGTAGGGAAGGAAGGTCTGGTTAAACATGACGAATGTTTACATGAGGAGTGTCCGGGCAGTAGTTTACGTAAACGACTTACTCTTAAAAATACGCAATTTTTTTATTTAAAAAAATTTGGGAACCATATTTTGGAAAAGTTTTCAAAATAACCAATTTTTTTTGCGAATCAAAAAAATTTCACAAACATGGCTGAAATTCGAAAACTTTCCTTTACAAAAGTCGATATTTTGCTTATTGATCACTTTTAACGTGTTTACCTTAAAAAAATTTCTGGGGAAAAAGGTTAGGCCAAAAGTTTACGTAAATTTACACTGTTCTGGCGGGAGAAGTCAGAATAAAACATGACGAACGTTTACATGGGGAAAGAGGTCGCATACGATTCTTGTGCCTGGTCAGCGCCTTACAAATATTTGGACAAAAATTGTTTAACAAGCTAGGTCGAACTGTCTAACAGAGAAATCAATGAAATCGCTTGTGTTAAGGCAGATTGTTTCAAGTGACATTTTTGTTCAAAATGAGCTGTTAGTGTGTTGGAAATCCTCATCATTCTAAATTGAACAGTCTACAGCTTATGAGAAAATTCGCATTCTGGAGTACATTGTAAGCAAAAACCGGTTTTTCAAAAATTTTACACGTAAAAATATATGAAAATTCGAGTATAAAATGCACAGTAAATCCCATGGGTCAATCTTTAGTCGACTAACGTAGAAACACATAGCGGTTCCGAAAATCTAATGAAAAGAGAAATCATAAATCGTTTTCGAAAACTATTCACGAAAATAGTTTCCTAAACGTTTTCCCGTCAAACGTGAAACAACGCTCAACAAACTGCTTTTTCAAATAAAAATTCACTATCAGCGTATTTTTTGCATTTTTCGTAGTTTTGTTCGAAGTTTTAAGAACATTTAACTTTTTTTTGCAAGATGGTCATTGTATGCCCCGCCGCAGATGAGCCTACAGTAAAGCGTTTTATATAAATAAACAAAGTTAAAGTCTCGCCAAAATTCCCAATTAAATCAGGGAAAATGCAGGAAAATAAGTTAATAAAAATTTTATTCGAAAAATCAGTTTGTTGGGCGTGGTTTGATATATTACGGGAAGACCTTTCAAAAAACCACTTTTTGATTAATAGTTTTCAAAAACGACCCATGACCCCCTCTTGATAAAATTTTCGGAACCGCTATGTGTTTCTACGTAAGTCTACCAAAGACCGTGGGACCTACTACGTGATTTGATAATCGAATTTTTATATGTTTTTACGTGTTAAAATATGCAAATTATGCAAAATTTGGAAATTTATACCTCGAGATTGACTGATCCGATTCACTTCATTTCGATGCCAGAAATTTTGTAAAAATCTGCAGAAAATTACTGCGTTTTAAAAATGGCGTTCTATTTTGAGCGTGTTTACCGGCTTGTCTTTTGTCTCAGAATGTTACTTTTAAAAAGTCAGCGTGCTATGCAGCATAAATAAATTTTCTTTTATGGGCAAGCAGGCATAACTGACGCAGTCAGCTTGTTATGGATAAAACGCGTCTAGAATTACTGCCTAATGCCTAACGCAGAAATAATGGTTCAGCGTTGTGATGACTTTCGAGGACTAAATTTTACAGGTTTATTGTCGTCACGGTCGTACGGCTAGAGTAGCGTCAAGCAGAAAAGTGATAAAAAACTTTCGATTCGTTTGTTTACTTTTTGGTTGTTAGCTATGCTCAGTGTGCTCACGCGTTGCGAAACCGACGTAAAGGGTCGACGTGTCATTGTCGTCTTGGATTGGCACGTCGTGGCTCTGCAACGCTACAACAATTTTTTTCGCGTTACCAAATGTTTGAAGTTAAAAGAAGTTTTAGATTCTCGAAATAATGTTGGATGTGAATCAAAATGTGATCAAACATTTTCGAATCAATTTGCGTCAAATTCGAAAAAACCAAAAGATTCTAGATTTATCGGTGAAATCGCCTATTTTTTTTTTTAAATTCCTTTGCTTTCGACAACAAGTCACGCGCTGAGAACAAAACGAGTAAAACTGTCACTCCACTCTACGCAGGTTGGAAATTCTAACACCTCGGAAGAACCATGAATGACAAGCAACGTGCGGCTGTCAAGGAGAATTTCAGCGCATTGGCGCAAACGATGGTTTACGACCGTGTGAAAAACGATCTCTTAGAACAAGGCGTTCTTTCGTCGACCGACGTGTCGATCATCGAAAGCGCAGGTCCCATCGAGTCATCGCGCAACATGGCTCTGGTGCACCTTCTCGAGCGCAGAGACGACGGTTGGGAGGCTCTGATTGGCACCCTGGATCGCACGGGGCTCAAGAAATTAGCAGAGTCGTTGTGCAAGGTGAAACAACATTTTAGTTGCTCCAATAAAATTTTTCCTTTTTAGATATGCACCGTGTTTAGTTGGCTTAATGTCTAAATTTTTCTGTTTGATTTTTCTGGAAAAAAACTATAAATTTCTTTTCGTTTTTCATGACCAGCCAGAGTGTTCGCTTGCTTTCTCCTTTCAGACCTCAAAAAACTTCGGTAGTTTGTTCGTTTTATTTTTCGGTTTTCTGCGTCTCCTGCACTTTTTCGGTTTTCACACATACATGTATATGTCATGCACGACAAATTAGGGTTCATGCATTAATGACGTCACTTAAAAATCCAAATTTTTAGACCCCTCCCCTTCGTTATCTGCTCTAACACATAAACATAGGTTATCTTTTGCACATAACGTCACCTTCCATGTAAATTTTCTGGACCTCTTCCCCTCCACAGGTGGCGTCATTAATGGATGGCGCCGTATGTTCGACTAACGACATCCGAGAAAAATTCTATGACTATTGGATCGCAGAAGAAAAAAGATTGAAAATCGCGCTTGCTAAAAACAGAAAAGTTCAGTTTGATGAAAAATTTTCCACTTTTGTGTGACCAAAAACTTTATTTCTTCTGTGGAAAGATAAATGTATTTTTTGCTTTTTTCGTGCAGTTAGGCCGGAAAAGATGCTTCGCGTTGCGCAACTTTCACAAAACCTCTACATTTCAGGCAAACCCTGACGACGCATTTGGCGCAGTTGCCGGTGCATCGGGCGTCGCCAACCGCGTCCGAAATCGGGAGGCTGCATACACCGCACTGGTCGAGTTGGCGTTCGAAAACGATAGCGTCTTTCCGCCGCAAAGCCTGGAGAAAGCAGTGGCGCAACTCTGCGTATTGAAGCACATAACGACGAAGACACAAACCTTGATAAAGGATCAAGGCGAAATCTACGAGAAAGTTTCGGTGAGTACTTATCCTTGGTCAGCTTTCTCGCTCCGCTTGAGTTTTACTACATTGAACGGCTGCGTGTATATTGCAGACGCTGTGCCAGGCACTGTCATCGGCAGATCCTAAAGTTGACGACGCTTTTCTAAAGGCGCTGCGTGCCGCTCGAATGAACGTGGTTGCCGATGCGTTCGAGAAACACCTCTAGAATAATCGATACCGCTAGAAATCATGCCAAAAGCGAGTGAACGAACGTGTGGAACAAGTGAAACTAGTCGGACCAGATCGGTTGTGCGATCACTGATGTAAAGGCGATTGGGGCAACGTCGATCCGCTGCGTCGCGGCTAAGTGGGACGAGGGACATTCCGGCGGCGTCGATCCGCTGCATTGCCAATGGGTGGGGCGAGGGATATTCGGGCGGCGTCGATCCTCTGCGTCGCCGATGGGTGGTGGGAGAGACGTTCGGACGGCGTTGATCCGCTGCGAGCGAGCGATACTTTAAGTCGCGGTACGTGATTGATGGTTATGCGAGCGATACTTATGACGTAATAGACTGGTTTCGTTTGTCAGTTGCTATAGATTGTCTGTGCTGTTGCCGACTGTTCTCGCAAGTTTGCTACTTAACATGTTTCGCGCATGACTATGTTTTGTGTGCCGAAAAAGTTGAGCAGGAGGAGGAGACACGGCAGGAATCTTCGATGGTAGTAGTAATAAGAAAATCATGAACGCGCTTTTATGTCCGTCCAATCGGTTGACTGCGTACATGGGCACAGTCATCTTTACTTACGCGCGCGCACTTTACTTGCTTGTACTACGCGAATTCTTGTAGCACACTGTATTGCTACGCTAAGTTTTGAATAAAATTATACGCAGATACCCGAACTTTGCCCAACATTCCTATTTTTAGCTCGCAGCCCATTTGCATACGTGGACCCAATCGCAAATTGTACGCGGCCATCTTCAATGACATTTTGCTATATGCAGCTGCACAGTGTTTTTCGAGACAACCAGTGAATAGGAGCACTACGATATACTAGAGTATTGCATTGGCCAGTTGTTTTCTCAATGAATATACTGGGTGTGTGTTACAAACTCAGGGAAAAGGAAAATCCCCCCGGGAAAAGGAATATTCCTAAGGGGAAAACTCCTTTTCCCGGGGGGATTTCCCTTTTCCCTGAGTTCGTAACACACACCCACTGTAATCGACCATCTGTAACACAAGAAAAAACTGTCTTCTTGGTCACAACGAGGATTGAGAGTACGGTCGATGCGTGCTGTTTCCTATCGACGGGAGATGCCGACGAGTGGCTTCATCACTTGTGCTTTGTCAAGACCCAGATAACACGCACACAAGCAATCGAGTTTCGCCGCTCGCAGTTGGAATCACATCTGCCAATCAGTTACTAAGTCGAATTTAGTTGCATTTTATACGTATAAAATTGATTTTTTAACAGAGAAACAAGTGATTAATTTTTAAAATAGTCAACTGTTATCCCATCAAATTTTTAACAAGAACATGCTGCACTGCGATTTTAAACCATTCTTATTCACATCCTTGAATGCTACTCAATGGAATAGGGAAGAACCGGAAAATTTACACCGTCACTTCCCTATTTACCATACGAGATCACCGTGGACGAGCTACCACGCTAATGCGTCAGCCGTCTTCGCCGTACGCGACTTGCTAGAAAACAGCTTTTCTGCAATAAATACACGAACACGATGCAACTGGAGGCGATGAAGTTACTTCCAGCCATGTCGTCGCATATAAGCTCGATTTGCAAAAAAGTGTCTAATGAATATTCATAAATTTAGTGCAGGTTTTTCCGCAGTAGAACGACACTTGATTTGAGTGATGTGCAGTCCGAAATTTTCGAGCCATTTTTGAGAAAGTCCTCGATGAGTAAAATTTCCCGACGTCCAATTTCAATAGGCTAAACGGAAATGAGCGCTAGTCGGGCACTTGGACAGCTAGAACACCCAAGCTCACCAGGATAAAGGACAAACATAAGTACTATGTTTGCGTATAATTTCATGGAAACCACCTTTCTCCTGCTCGTGTAGCTGCGGGTTATCTCAGACACCCTCGTTTGCGAAAAAACGCTAAACTTCGCGCTAAGTAGGGTTCAAGCAAATTTGACCCTTTTCTTGACTGCAGCGGTCCCATAGCATACCGTTTTGGCGTTGTTTGCACGTGTCAATGGAGTACCTTGAGGTAAAGTGGCGACCAAATGCATCGCTATATCTTTCAGAAAACGTTCTTTATTCAAACAACAATAAACAACGAAAACGCGCTTCAGCGACCGCTGAGACGCTTCAACACAACGCTGACTGCAAACAGAATACCTTGCTCAGTACGTCATACTCTAAACACATCATCACTACGTATTAAGTCAAAGCATCATCGATTAACACGCGATCGTTACTTCACTCCACGCCAACAGCGCTACCAGTCGCCAACTGTGCACCCTCCACAGTCCTCATCTGCTTCGCCCCTCTCGCCGTCGATGACCGTTCCAGCAATCGCGTCTGCGGCTGCTTCGATTCCACGACTGCCTGCGACCGCATCTTAAGATACTCCTTCTCTTCACTCTCGTCAGCATCCTCAGCAATGCCATGTGGTGCCGCCTCATCGGGTTCGTCATCCTCCGCGACGGCGTCATCAGCACTGCGTCGGCTATAGTCCGGATTGGGGTTCTCAAAATCTAAGATAAGACAGAAAAAATTACAAAGCAGACCAAGCACCTACTGTACTTGTGCAATACAACAACGACAGAGCTATAAAGCGGCCGGAAACCTATAGAGACCATCGATAGCAATGAGAGTATGAACTTTCGAACAATGGAACATTAAGTAACGCCTAGCCACGTGCCTTCCGTTTTCATATACAACAACGCATGCAGTCTAAACAAGGCTACTTTTGCCCGTCCCTTTAGAACGTATATAAAATTTTGTAAATTTATCACAAGTATGCATTAAACTTCTGCAGTTCAACATGTACGACATGCGCACAATACAGAATGAAAACTTTAAAACCAATGAATGGCATGTTCTTGACCGCGCACCTCTCTCGTCATACTCAATGCGCTTCAAATAGAGACCGCCAGCAGGTGCAACTCGCATTCGCGGGTCCCAATTTCCGAAATGCGGATTCTCGAGCAGCCAACGCAGATCGTCTAAATTCCAAAAGGGAAGAGGTCAATGAAACAAAAATGAGGATCAGTCTTAAAATACGCCCCGTCACGCAGCTTACCCACACTCGAACGCCGCTGAGCAATATGTACAAGAAGTCCGAGCATACGTCGAATCTAGAAAGCGAACCTCGCCGTGTCTACGCGTTCGCCAAGACCCTTTTAGCGGACGTTTAAAGGACGATTTAAAGGGCGAGGACAAAACCCACGTGTACTAACACAAAAATTTTCACACCATTTCTGATGGACAATTTTTGGCTCGAACATTTAAGAAAAATTTTCAAAACTTTCAAACAAATTTTAATCTTAACCGCACTACGACATGCTCGCCTCGCACAAGCAACAAGAGTGAGTGTGAAGCTAAACTGCCGCACTGTATTTGAGAAATTTTTTTCGTTTTTTGGTTTTGAGAGAATTTCTGAAAACTTTCAGAACAATTGCTGATATACTACCCTTTTTAGAGGACATCCCTAGCACACCACTGGAGGTTTCCAACTTGCCCAGCGAGCACGACAGCGGGTAACCATAACACTAGTCACCTGTCGATAGAGGAATGAGCGCGCGACAATTTCCACGTCGAAGAAGTTAAAGCACGCAGATAGCGGTTCATGCTCGGGCGCCAACAACGGTTTTCCAGGCTCAATCGAGATATGCTTTATGAATCTCATAGTATCAAGAGCTGGCTTAAAAATAAATCCGAAAATACAAACGCATATCGTCCACCTACAGCATGCCGTATACTTCGTTAACACCGCGCGATTCCGACTTCCGCAAGTTCGACGGACTGGCAACAGGTGCGTTCATAAACGAGGCGAAATTGTGCTCACCTACACGTAAACATATCGCATCAACGAAAAGAACGTAATGCACAGCTTTAGTGTGTTCACCGATAAACTCTTGCGCTGCGTCTCGAAAGCGATGAAAATCGAAGTTCCAGCTAAGAATAACAAAACAGCACAAAACTTAGTAAAAAATGACTGAAAGACATGCCGAAATGTCAAAGCCACGTACTTTAAAGCCCAACAACGATTGTGCTCGATGAGCGGTAGAATTGCGCTCGGATTTTGGAGTAAGCGTTCGGAATTGTCAAAATCGAACTCGGGCTTCAGTGCTGCGAGTCTGTACAGATAGGTGCGCCTCTTTGCGTGCCGTCGTGGACAAAATCCAGGAGCGACTTGGCGGCATCCGATTACGCGAACGTCCAGATCAAGGTCCCACAGCAAGTGGTTCACGGCGGCCATGAAGTAGTCAGGATCGGGATTGAGGACGGCCTTCACGCTCAGTTCTTTGGGATTTACGTCCGGCATTGTGAGCGTCGCGGTGTTCATCAGTGCGTGGACGCCGGCATCCGTGCGACTGCTCGTATGAAGTTTGACACGTGCGTCCCGCAGGCGAAGCACGATACCGATAGCGTGCTAATTTAGTTACAAGCACATTAAGTTGCCAATTAATATTACAACTGGTGTGCTGGTATTTACTTCAAGAACTCCTTGCACTGTTATATTACTCGCTTGACTCTGGAGTCCACTGAAGCGTGTTCCAATATATGAAAAGTGTAAAAGGTATCGAGGAGCGACTTTTGCCATTGCCGCTGCAGCTGAAATTAAAACGAAAATTGAACAACCAACATCTTGCAAAGGTACCTGCTTTAGCAAAGACGCTGCTATACGCGACGTTACAAAAGGGATCCATTTACAAAACGAAAACAAAGCTGATCGAAAAACTTTTAAGCAAACAGCCATAAACGGCCGTATTCACAGAGTTGAAAAGTCCTCCATAAGCAGAACTTTCCCTTCTGAAACCGATACTATTCACCTAATTCGACCTTTTGGCAAAAAGTTCGAGTTTCTGGTAAAATTTTTCGTCGGTATTCTAATATGACAAAAAAACCATCCTAAAGGTCAAGAAAAGCATTCTAAAAAAAAAACAACTTTTTCAAAACTTGAACAATTGGAGGAGTATGCAAAAGGCAACCTTTTTCAAGTCCCAGATTACGGCCGATGGACACATAAGCTACCATGATCGTATGTCATGCTTCTTGCCTTGCTTTCCCAGCGAGTGCTGTGCCTTTGTTATAAAGAGAAAGATTTTGTAAGTTAGAGACCCAATTTTTTCACATGATTTAGTCTCTGCAACTTTCCGAAAAGTCTTGCGCTTCTTCAACGTACAAAGTCGATGTAAGCTTGGTACTTGTGCGAGCACTGATGAAGATTGAAGTTCGCTTTATGACATTATGAGTGTACCGACGACACCGACAAAGTCGAAATGTGTTGGTGGCGATCGCTTTATTCCTGTGCGCCAAACGAGAGAGTGGGAGCTAACATTCTCCTCACTTCAAGTAAGCGTCGCTTGTTTATGTGTAAGAGCATGCATTGATGATAGCACTTATTCTTTAGGAAAACTTGTGCGTTCAAGCTTCGTCATCCGCACAGCGAAAGCTTGTGCGAAGTGAAGACAACAAACAGGAAGTTGCGGCATACAGAGCTTTGCTCAAGAACGAAATACTTGGTCAACGTATTTCCGACTTGCGAGTATATTCTTTCTTAACTCTCGATCTTCTAACGCTCCGAGATCTGCATGTTCGCGTTTTTTCTAGGATGAGCAGCAGAGTGACTGTCGTCTGAGATCACCGCCGAAAAATAGCCTTTTCAAGGTTTGCAAAATTCCCACTGCTTCTATACCAAGTGACATTGTGTACAGTGTATTGTTTTCAGTATCAACTGGACCGAAGTCCAACAAAGCTCGGAGGTTACGCATCACCGTACTCGCTATCGCCAATTAGTCCAGACAGTATCAAGCTTCTGCGGTCTCCCAGAAAAGTATGCGTTTTCTAGTCTTACACCGTTCGTTCGCATTCTGTACGCTAGACTGACTGGCCTGCGTGTACACTACGTAGGCGCCAAGGAAAATTCCGAAAGTGCCGTTTAAAGTTCTGGACGCACCCGAGCTTCAAGATGATTTCTATTTGAATCTGGTCGACTGGTCGTCGCAGAATCTCCTTGCCGTTGGACTCGGCGCGAGCATATATTTGTGGAGTGCTGTTACGAGTCAGGTTCGCTTGCGTAGCAGTTTTTTCTTGCGAGTTTGTTCGGTCTTCAATCGTAATGTTTTGGTCAATCGCGCAAACCATGATTCTTTCTGTTCATAGGTGACGAAGCTGTGCGAATTGCAACAAGAAAACGATGTTGTAATGTCTGTCGCCTGGTCAGAAAAGGTACTGCACGTGTGGTATGATGTGAACATATTTTCATTAGTTTTCCCTTGTACCTATATGCAGGGCAATTATCTCGCCGTCGGAACCCAGAATGGCTTCTGCCAGATCTGGGACGTCCAAGAGAGCAAGCGGATCCAGAGTCTGACCGGTCATACATCTCGCATTGGTAGCATTTTATCTTTCCGAACAAATTAACAAAACTGTCCATCACTACGGTGGTTTCGTAGGCTGTCTTGCATGGAACGGAGATCTAATCTGCTCTGGAAGTCGCGACCGTGTGATAATTCAACGAGACACTCGAACTCCACCCCTTGTCGCCGACCGTCGTCTCACCCATCACAAACAGGAAGTAAACTCATTTCATTGTTATGTTGTGTACACAATGCAAAAGGTCAGCTCAATCCATACGGTTTGTTCGAAGGTTTGTGGTCTCAAATGGTCGCCCGACAATCAATATCTGGCATCTGGCGGCAACGATAACAAACTCTTCGTTTGGACACTCTCTAGTCTCAAACCCGTGCAGACATATAGCGATCATGTCGCTGCTGTCAAAGCTATCGCCTGGTCACCGCATCATCACGGTTTGCTCGCGTCGGGTGGTGGCACAGCCGATCGTTGTATACGGTATGTTACGCATGACTGAGTTGTGGGTCGAACTAATTGTTCGATTGTAGCTTTTGGAACACCCTTACTGGACAGTCGATGCATTTTGTCGATACGGGCTCGCAGGTGTGCAATCTTGGCTGGTCGAAACACACGAGCGAGTTGGTAAGTACCAGATGACAAGAGTCAGGAATCGTATTGAGGCTATCGATAGCAACGGGAGAGTAACTTTCGAACAATGCAACATTACGTAATGTCTAGCCACGTGCCTTACGTTTTCATGTCAAACGCGCTATACAGTATAAACAATGCGACTGCTGACTTTTTCCGGAACTGGCGGAATTTATTCATTCTTAGCTTTTATTCTCCTTCAAGGTAAGCACTCATGGCTACTCGCAGAATCAGATCCTCATTTGGCGCTATCCGGCCATGCAACAGATCGCGAAACTTACGGCGCATACCTATCGTGTTCTTTATTTGGTATGTACTGTACACATACAGTGTGAGTTTAACGAATTTGTACCTTTGTTCATTCTGTGATTTTAGGCTATGTCACCCGATGGAGAATCGATCGTCACTGGTGCTGGCGATGAGACTCTTCGCTTTTGGAAGGTGTTCAGCAAAGAGCGACAGACCAAAGTATGTCTTGTAGTGATGAGTGGGAGGAGAGTAAACCTTTTGTCTTTTCTAGGAACGCAAATCTGCGTTGAACTTGTTTTCGACCATTCGATGATTGTCCGTCAGTGTGTTTGTCCGTCGTCGTTTCTGCCGGTGGGTCGGTTTGGTGTCGACCTTCGTTTTGTTGCGATCGCTAGCTGAAAATGCGTGTATTGTACGTCTGTTGGACGTGACTCAACGTGCTGTGTGTATGTTTGTTGTACTTTGCGGTTTTTGAGTGCGCATGTTGTAGTATGTGCATGTTTTGGTTTTTGACGTGGCACTGTTATTTATTGCGTAAAGGTAGACTGCGTCTGTAACCTTATTTGTACATTGTATGTATATATGTACAGTACATACAAGTTTTGTCTCCGTCGCTGTTTTCTAATATGTATCTCAACTCTGTCTCCGTCTTGGCGCATGCGTTCGTTCTGTGAGGCTACCAGTATGGTCAACGCTTAATAGTACGGGCATGAGGTGTGAGACATGTAGTACATCCGAGTGTCTCCTCAAACAGTGAATCAACTGATTGTTGCACGTGCTCTGGTGTCTTGGCGAGTGCGGACAACGATTAGTGTGCTTCCACTTTTTTACATCCGGCGCCTCGATCCGCACCTTCTCCTTTCGATCTCAAATTATTTTCGTTCTGAACTTCGGTTTACGACCCGATATCCGTTGGCCTATCCTGCTTTAGTGGAAGCTATGGGCATTGTGACGGGTCGTTTCGAGACGAGTCATCGGTCCTCGCTCTTGAGTCGGCCAGTATCCGTGTGTTGGAAAGCTGCGAAGTTGTTCCTTGCGTGCTTCACGTCCGTCTCAGACTAGCGGATCGAGACCGCGCTTTTGCTAAACGAGGGCAGGCTGGATACACTGGGCACCGTGTTTACCATGGCGAATGCATGTGTGTGTTTTGTATTATTGCAGGGTGTCTACGCGTCAGGAAAATGAGGAATTTATAATTTGAAAAAAAACAATGCCCGAATTTCGGTGACAATTTTGGCCAATTTCTCAACGTTCGATCGGACGGAGGCAAATTTTCCAGCAAAAATGGGGTCAACAATTTTCCCTATGTTTTACAGGAATTTTGAGACTTGTCTGGAATTTAGGTATACTTTTCACTTTTGACAACCCTGTTATTGGTATGTCGTTCCCCGCACTTGTGCTGTTATTGCCTCATGTATTATTAGTGTTGTTAATTGAGAGTGCTATTTCCTGGTAAAAAATTGAGTTCGCACTTTTGTGTCCAGTTTGGCTATCATAATTTAGCACGACTAAAAACGCTAGCAGCTGAGATATATGCACGCTAGTTGTCGACATTTCTTCATTTAGTCAGGCACCACTATCAGCAATGCTAGCGACGAGAAAAACGTGTCACGTATGGAGTCATCTGATTATCGATGGATTTTGTTGCCAATCGGTGGCTTCTAGAAACAAATCGGATGCACCGATTCTGGAGGCCCACTCACGCTTAAGAGGGGTTTAGATGGTCAACAAATCTGACAGTAAAAGCTTCGAGATATGCAGAGAAAAAATGCAAAAACATATCGAGACTAGTGGGATTCGAACCCGAATTCTTTGATTGAGAGCCTTAGAGTCAACTAATGCACTATGAAGCCCATACAAACTGACGTAAAGTATAAAACAGGAAAACAGTCGAACCATCATATAAGGTCAACACAGTCACAAGTTAGGGCAAAGCCAGTATATATAACGTGCGTCAGTGGGTCTAAAAACCACTTAAGACAAAAAAAATCGATGACAAGAAATTGGAAGCACAACATACAGAGATCCTACGCACCAAATTGAGCCAAATCGTCAAGGCCTTGTCATGCACAAAACATGCAATTTTTATGTGGGAGTGGACCTACTGGAGCCGCATTCCCGGGTTGTGTTACGCCCTTAGGGCATTTTCTGAGCATTTTCTATACTAGTCCCAGGATATCTCCACAAAAAATTTCAGCTCGCTAGCCCTCTTATTTCGAGAGTTATCGTGCTAACGGACGGACA
>JAQGBB010001284.1:0-13982 GCA_034691745.1 Prismatolaimus dolichurus
GCGCTTACGACCATTTGGCTCGCAACCAACGAAATAGTACGTAGAAGAAATTAGTGCTAGTAAGGGTGGAGTATATAGCGGTCGTGCATTGTGTAGACATCGGCTGTTTCCAAAATTCGTCAGCAGACATTAATTTTAAAACTATATGCAGGGTCACTTGAATATTTTTGTGGTCTAATGCGTCAGGTGGATAAAAGCGGGTTGGAAAGAATTAGTGCAAAAACGCGGAAGGGATAATGTTTATGCGTTGGGTAAATAAATACGATAAATCGAAAGGATTTCGGTTCCGAAGGCTCGGCCAACGGGTGACTGACTAGTGCCTTTATTCAATATTATGGACTATGTAGCACGGTCACCACAAGTTTTAGTTTTTTTGTGTTAGGGATCACGCATAATGCGGTAACGGTGGCGAGGTCAGAGATAGTGCTCGAACTGCAGATAGCAGGGCTCTACACTTAATAGCCAAAACTGGAGTGACAGAACAGGCATATATAAAGCTGCTCAATTGAAGTTATCCGCTTTCAGTTTCATCCGCTCCTTAGCTCAGTATCCAATATGCGCGACGCAAGGACACAAGTTTCAGTGTTTTTACAGGGAAAAAACTGAAGAAGGAAATTTCGCATGCACTATTAATCGTTACATTATTTTCAAAATTAGTATATTCTTTGATCGGCACTACATGGCTGTATATATTCAGTTTTTCGTTTCGTTTAGTCGACAGAAGTAGAGGTCACTTTTCATGACCTCACTTTTAGCAAAGGCTAACGAGTGACCAACGCTGGACGAGACTCTTCGTCGTGTTTCCCTTGTCCGCATCGAACTCGATCGCCGCTCCGTTCGTAGCCTTTGAGCTCGCCAGACCAACGGATTTCTTATTCGATTGGAGTGTGATCTGCCATCCTGGATCGGCGCTCTCCGCGTGCCAGATGAACGCAAACATCTCCTCGTCCGCCGAGGCCGATGTCGTCAAGCATCTAAAGAGAATCATCTGCGTGCCGGCAGTGTTGCTCAGTCCGGGATCGCCGAGACACGATTCGGTCGCCAGATTTTTGATGATGTAGTTAGTGGTGTTGGGAACTGGTTGCACTTGGAAGAGTTGACCGATGAGAGGCTGCTTGGCGTTGACCACCATCGGGCAACCGCCACCATGGCAGCCGGTGCCGTCCATCACCTTTCCGGTGGCCTGATTCATGATGTAGTAGAAATCGGTTGCGTTTATTGCTGGTGCTGTTGAAAAAATGAGTTTAGGTATACTGCAAAGTCACGAACGGACGGTCAACCGAAATTAACCGAGATTTTGAGAAAAAGTCAATTAATTAACCGCAAACGAATGCGGTTAATTCTTTTCAAAAAAACTTCGGTAAACAATTAAATGTTTTTGAGCAATTTCGGAAAAAATGTGAACTATTGCAAAAAACTTTGAATTTTGAATTTTTTTTATTTTTTTTATTCAACTTTTTCAAGAAATTATTTTTTAAATTTCACGGTATTTCATTTCTGAAAACGTCCGAAATTTTCGAAAAATTTCTTTACTCGATTTTGATATAAAAACCGAGCTTTAAAGCATGTAAATTCGCTGCCTAGATTTTGACCGATTTTAACCGGAATTGACGGAGTTGGGTAGTTTTGGAATTAACTTAATCAAAATTAATCAAGTCGATTAAAAAATTCTTTAACCGTCCGTTCGTTATTGCAAAAGCTGTTCCAAAAACGCGATCACGCGGATACGTTTTCATTCATTACTTTTCAGCTTCATTGCAATGTGGCAAAATTTTAAAAAAATTTAAAAACATTTTAAATTGCCCCAAGAACGTACTTTTCAGAATTTTTGATTGAATAAATCAATTTAGACGTTTTAAAATTATGGTGAAAATTTTGCTGGGCGTGGGAGTATTTTTATCCGAAACTTTCATTAATTTTATATAAGGTATTATGTATAATGCTTTCATGAAATTTACCTTGGCCGTTAGCAGCAACGAGAACTGCAGCTAGAACAAGCAGTTTGGACATCGCTTCAGCAGTTTTATCGAATTCGATTGTGCTTTCTTTCTTAAATTATGTGGTACTTGCTACAAGCAAAGGGCGAGAGCATAACTAATTATTATAAAAGCCGACATCCAAAAACAGAACTACTTTTTTGCAATGAAACTCGTTTTTCAAAAAAGCTGACAAGCTTACAGCAAAACAGAAGGCCATGAAAAACACTTACAAATCACGTTTCTGCCATATGATAAAACACCGTGAAATAGCTTGGAGCACGCGCGTGTTCCACCATCTCAAGGCGGAGTACTGTGTACCATGACCCTCTCTAACGGCGAACACTAACGTTTCGTTTTTGGAAGGGTCTGTGGAGCAAAGTGGATTCTGGGAAAGGCTTTGTCTGACCCGTTAGCACAATTTTTCTACCGCGCTGCGCCCCTCAGGCAAAATGCAATAATCGAAAGTCTCAACGTATGAGCGTCTTCGTCCTTCAGCTGCCACAGAAATCAGAAGCTACGAAAGTAGCGCAAAAGCGGGGACGGAAATGCCATCCGAAAGCGAAAATTTGTTTAGCTGTGCAAGTTGAAAGATACAAAACAATTGTGCGCCTTCTTCGAGTAGGAATGGACTGACGCAAGTGATCATGTAACCGCCTTGAGTCAGTCGTTCAAAAAAAGCTCAAATCCGAGGCTTCTCGTGAATGAAGTAGAAATCACGTAGGCAATCAAACGTCAACGAGCTTTCAAAGCAAGCTCTTTGTAGAGCGTTTAAAATCGTATGACTTCATATCGTTTGACGTTTGCGGCTAATAGAATCCTTTCGTCGCTGCAGGCTGAGCAAATAGCAAAAGCCTTCGCAAACGTCAAATAAGATTTCTCGAGAATCGTCGAACAATGCTATCATCATTCTGAACACTCTCCGAACTCATCGAAAAATTTGAAGAAAGCTTATACCCTTCGAAGATGCACTTTCACGTTGTAATAGTAGTCGTCGCTCTAACCGAAATCGCGATTGTCCATGGTTTTCACGATAATCAAACGGATGGCGAGGCGTTCGCTGAGTTCAAGCAGACGTTCGGTAGTTTATACCAAAAGGTTGATTAACCATTTAAAAATTAGCTGACACTAAATTGATTTTTAGCTAAAGCGTACGCTGATTCCGATACAGAAGCCGAAGCGTTCGGCTATTTCAAGACGGCTCGAACCCAAATCATAACGCATAACAAACGACACGATCTTGCTCAAGTCACGTATCGGCTGGCAATCAATCAGCAAGCGGACTGGGTGTCTGCCTGTCGTAGTTATTGATTTTTTGCCAAATTGGGCTATTATTGAATTTTAGATTGATTTCCATTATCGATTTTTTATTATTCGTTTTTGCGCAATTTTGACTTGAGCTACGATTCCTGTCTTCATCACGTGATCGTCTTCGATTGTATAGAGCCCCGAGATGCACGCCAACATCCGAAACTACGTGCCGCCAACCAAAGAGGAAATCCAGAAAATGCCAAAGCACGCCGCCAGCGGGTCCAACCGGAAGCGTCAGGTAACCTATCCAAGCGGAACCGTACTCGGCTATCAACCGCTGGACTGGCGAACCTTCAACGTCGTGCCGCCGATTCGAGATCAAGGAGTAAGTCTTTGTAAACACCATATTCGACTATGCAGATAATCAATTTTTAGAATTGCGGCGACTGCGGACCATGTTCAAAGGTGCGAACAGGCCAACTGTCACGTGACTTGCAGAGTTGTAGGTGCTCTCAAAAAGCCAATTTCAGAGCGATGCCGTTTCTTGTACGGTCGCTATCACCACAAAGGTGACGCCGGCCGTTGCACTCTCGGTGCAAGAAATCAACGACTGCGACTACGGCAACCTCACTCTCCAGCCGTCACAGGACACGCCGATGTTCTACATGAACTTCGGAGCGGCGACCGAAGCTGAATATCCGTACACGGCGGGGACGAAAAACGTAAGTGAAATAGCTTGCCAAACCTGCGGCAATGCGGAACATTGGTTTAATCGGAATTGCGTATTCTCAAAAAAGTTTGTGAAAAAATTCGAGAATAAACTTGCCGACCTCTCCAAACATTATTAAGATTGGTGGTTCTGGCAGAGACAAAAAATCGGCGCTGATGAAACGACGATATTGATCAAAAAATTTTGCACGCGATAAAGCGACTATAAGTTTTTCGCATGTTAATTGTGTATAACTACTACTTACTGGCCATATTTGAAAAGTTTTCAAGTAGTGTGAATTTCGTGTCAAATTTTGCTTTTTATTTAGAATTGGGCAAAAAATTGAAAAAGTGTTTTCAAAAATTTTGCATAAAAAGTTTTTGAGTTTGAGACCTTCTAAAAGATCTGCCCCATGGCCAGGCCTGTGTTCGCAGTTTAGCTTTGTCCCGTTCCAGCTTTTGCCACTTCCCCTCTTGCCCTCCCCGCTTCTCCTGCCGTTTTGACGCCCCTACGGGTAACCCGATACTTGTCATTAAAAAAAGTTGAATTTCGTCTCATTTTTGGCACTTTTGAAAAAGTTTAGAAACCATTTGCGGAAAAATATCCTCGATTTTGAAAAATTTGTAAAGTTTTTGAAGTCTTCATGTTTTTTACTTCATAGAAACCTAATTTTATGGCGCGAGGGCTTGGGGCGGGCATTTTTCGCTTGTGCCAACTTGGTTTGCAGGCTATTCCGCCCTACGCCTCGCTTCAGCGCGGGCGCTTAATTGCCATGCTTTGCTCTTTCTCTCAGGGGACTTTCGCGTCTCCGGCTCTGCGGTGCGCGAAAACTCGGGATTGTATCCGCAGTTTAGCCCTGTCCCTTTTCTTGCTTCTCCCCTTCTTCCCCCTTCCCTCCTGCTATTCTTGCAGTGCGTGGATCCGTATACTCGTAATGTGACTGGCTACACCGGATCGTGCAAGATGTGGAGCATGACCCGTACACAGCCGTTCACTGCTCGCGTGAATCGCACTTCGTGGGGTGTGTGCGCCGGATGCGCTCCACCCGACGAAGCACAAATGGTCGACGCGATCGTCTCCGTCGCTCCAATCGTCGTCGGCATCGCATCATCATGCATCGACTTCAGCTACTACGGAAGCGGTAAAAGAGGGATCGGCAACATTTTCCCAGCTGTGCCTGTGTTCCCAGATTTTTGCGGATTAGGAAATGCCCAGGGGGACGACTGCAAAAATTCAATTTTTATTGGCACCAGGAATCGTATACGAGTCGCATTGCAACGGAAGCGTCGACCACGCGGTTTTGCTTGTCGGCGTTGGCGTTGAGACGGTGTTGGCCGGTAATGCGGCGTTCACCGGTTGTCAGACGCAACAGATTCCATACTATATCGTGAAGAACAGGTAGGTGAAATTTCGCCACAGTGTGGAAGCCGAGATAAAGTGTTACGTTCACGATTTTAGCTGGGGTACTGGCTGGGGTGTGAACGGATACGGAAAGGTGCGGCTAAAATCGCGTAATTCGTACAATTTTTAAGCTTTAATATTCTGGTTTATCATTGCGTTCGCACACATTTGACTCAAACCTTTGATACTGTCGAATCGCTTTTGTTTTTTTACGTCAAACCAGGCCATTGCTGAGCACCTGTTTTAGCTCGAACAATCACAATTTTTGTGCTTTTCGCAATTTTGAGCCGAAAAAGTAGCGCGTTTTTGAAAGTCAATTTTCTCTGCGTTCGCTCGATGTTTTTTAAGCGCCAAAAACTGGCCTATATATAGACATGTGAGCGCTTTTAAAGATCGCTTTTGTTTGCGCGAAAAATCGCTTGCAACTTTCACAGCGTACTTTCAAAGTTGACGAGATTTTCCCAGCGTTAACACGGCACAATTTAGTTGCCTGTCAGACAAAGTGATGCAGTCCTCATCACAGTGGAGGTAGAAAAGACATGCCGCAGGTAACTTTTAGTTGACACATTTCGCTGCAACGTTGTTGAATTTAGTTTTGTTGTACCACAGTCCACAAAAAGTGACACGTGACCACAGTAAGGTGATGTCAAAAATTGTGGGTTCTGCGCTGTCAACACGTCACGCAATATTTGGAACTGCAGCTCATGCTACAATGGGTTCTCGAAACTAACCAGCATGTGGGTGGATACTCATCGACAAGGAAAGATAAGCCGTAGATTTCTGCTGTGCCCCTTACCGCGCACGAGTTTCACGAACCGAAGCATTCGAAATTGGAATAGTAGTGATATGATTCTAAACGTACACGGTGTTGCTACTTATTCGGCTAACACTAACAGGAAACGCTGCTCACGCTTACCTCTATTGTGTTCGTGTGCTTTAGATTGCTGTGGGCACGAACGAGTTAAGAATTGGCGCAGGTGGAACGTATGTGTTGCTGGGAAATCCTCCACCACCAGGTGAGCCTTTGCACTCAGAATGTTTGGAAATTTTTTTGAAATAAAATACTAAAATTTTGCTGAAAAAACTGCTGAAAGTATTCTCACTTCGCTGACGATGAAAATGCGCTCGAGAGTGCTGGGCCTTTTTCGTTGTACATCTTCCGAGCTCGACATAGATCTATCAAATTTTCAGTTTTTTAAATTTTTTTAATGTTTTGATAATTGCAGTTTTCATCTTTTCTCAAAACTTAAAAATTTTTCCAGTTTTTTCTAAATATTAAAATTTTTAAAAAAATCAACGGAATGCTTTTTCAAGAATTTTTCCAAATTGTGTACCAGTTTCAGAGCACTGCGAGATGAAAGAGAAACTTCAACTTTTTGTTTCGGATCGTTTTTAGCTCCCGCGCAAGCGATAAACCCGCTTGGCTACTACTACATTCAGAGCGACTCGAACGGAAACGCAATCGACCTAGAGAGCGGTTGCACGTCAAAGTGCTCGATCGTTGCGAATACATTGCAATCAGTTCAGACACAACTCTGGCAGATCAACAAGAATGCCACAAACAGCTCGCTTTACACGTTCACGAACGTCGCAACCGGTCAATGCATGAGCAAGCCATCCGGATCGCAACTTGCACTCACCGCATGCAACTCCACCTGGGCCCCGACGACGGCACTCTTCGAGCTTCAGTGGAACGGGAACGTCGAAGGAAACGGCATCGGTTGGACGATAGCGCACGCGCAAGATCCGTCCAAGGTTGTCAGTCTTTCCGATGGCAGTCCGGCGAATGGAACCGAAGTTATCTTCGACTCGAACACCGACTCAACGAACGAGATATGGCAGTTCACCTCTTCGGGACAGTCCGCGCGCGTAGAATCCATATAGTCACGTGTGCGTTTGGATGTTTTAATGTAGCGCTGGGTTTGGACGTAGCGAAGGATAACTAGGGTTGCTTTGAAGGATTTTTTTTACGTAAGTTTGATTCCGACTGTCTTCTTTCCAGTGCTTTCCAGTACATTCTGCAGTCGTGTTTTGGTAAAGTTCGTGCTTTGGGTCTTGTGGTAAAATACGGACGGATTGCAAGGGGAGTGTGTAGGGTATGGAATCTAGTTGGATAGGAATTTGACTGGATACAGTTTTCAGGGTAAAAAACCGATTAACCAGCAGCCTCACGGCCCGAAAACCGAAAACTAAATTGGAAGGTGCATTCCGAATTCTTTCTTGTTTCATGATCGGAGCCCGATTTTGACCCATGCCATAACACGATTATAATTAAAGTTGCCTTGTTTTTGTAATTTTTATTTCAAAATCGTGTTCCGGCTGAGGTTAAGATCGGATTATCATCATGAAAAAGCGATTGCGCTTTGCTATGCACTGCTTTGCTATTGCTATACAACTTGCACCACTTGGTGGGGATTGGCTCGCAACGGTGCCGCGAATTGAGATCAGCTCGAGGTACTCATAGTCCAAACGTTGCCTTTGTCGTGGCTTTCGAACAACCCATAAAGCATCCCGATCGGCCAAGCCGTTCCGACAGGGCATGAATTTCTCGTCGGTCGATTTGATCCTTCCGATTTTTGAAAGTGGCTACAACTTGTGCCACATTACTTCCGGCCCATTTTCGTCGTGCGTAGGTAGTGCATGGGACCAGCGTCGACAAGGGATGATGAAATCAATCTCGGGAAGACGATGGTGCTGACGCTTTTTCAAAATTCCGCCTGCATCTCTCGTGGTCAGTCGATGACCACAAGGGGTGGCTGATCACTCAACGGGCAGTTTCTCTCCAGTGATGTTCTTGTATGGCTGCAAGACTGTATTGTATTGTACTTGCATGATTCTTGCATACAACAATTTTGTATTGTATGGTCCCAAAACAATAATATTTGTATATTGTGTATATTGTATTGTATCGGGCAGTCACTACTCCAATCCAGTGCTAATGTTCTTCACTAAGCCAATTTCACTGCATCCGGCTGCATGGTTTCTGAAAAGAAAATTACGCAGAGAAGCTCGTCGATGACGACGAAATTCTGTGCAAAAATTTTCTTGAGTTAGAAAACTTTTGAAGAATGTCGACTTTTTGAGAAGGAATACTGAAAATTGGCTAAAAATACACGAAATTTACAAATTATTTGTATACAAAGTGTACGTATTGTGTCGCACATAAAGTTAGTATTGTATTTGTTTTGTAACAATTGCTTACAACAAACTATTGTGTTTGTATTGTATGATGTGGCTTACAAATGGCTATTGCATACAAATCCCTTGTATACAAGGAACATCAGTAATTTTGAGGCTAATGTGTGAAAATCAGCTTAAACTGTCATTTGCTTGCAGACTTTACCGGAGCTGCCCGACACCCTCGTGGTTTGATAGCCCTTCGAAAACGCAGTCTTCTGCGTGTAGACAACATGTTCCGGCTTTCGTGATAAATGGATGAAAAGTAGTGAAAACGAACTCTTTTCGTGAAAAAAACTTCCATTAGCGATTTCGCAAATTCCCTCGGCTAATGGAGTGAACGATCAGCGTCGGCACAGCTTAGATTTACTCCGCTACCCGAGCGCTACGGGAGAAAATTTTTGCTATTTCTCTCCGTTCTCACTAGTGCGAGATATCGGTCGGGAAAGCGAGTGGTGCAAGTTGTATTCATTTCTCCTAACCAAAAGGCACCTCCCCAGAAACCTATATTTGCACTGTTCACACAGTTAGTGTCAAGTGGAGCGGAAAAGTCGAAACGCATCCTGCCGTAAAAAATTAAAAAAAAATTACAGTCGCAATGTCTTCTTCTCTAGCTCACTCGGCCGCCGTGCGGCGCTGTTCCGTCGACAGTGCCACCTGGTGCGTGGGCTGAAGGTGAATGACAACCGCAGGAGTCTTGTTGTGCTCTTACAACCAAGGAACGCGGCAGCGTTTTCACATTTATTCGCGATCGGCATAAGACAGCAGCACGCACTGCTTCGCGATATATGCTCGAAAAGCAGCACTGGATCACGAAACAGGCGGTCGCATTGATGTCAACACAGAGAGGCACCGCAATTGCACTTGACGTATCATACACTTTATAGATTTTCAGTGCTATGAGGCAGGCGGAACCGGTACTACAGTTCACAAACAGGTCAAAAACGACCTTGAGATTGCATTGGATTGTTGTCGATTTGTTGGATTTCAGTACGTTGCGGTCAATACTTGCTTGATTTCGTAAAACAATGAAAGGCGTCGACGGACTAGCAACTTGTTTTTGGGAACTTTGAGTAGGATATCAAACTGTTGTAGTTCGAACCATGAGTCCTGCCAAGTCGGAAATCGCCAATTCAGCTTTATCATGCAAGCTTCTAGCTGCGGCAACCCCTTGTTTTGCAGCAAACGAACGCCGTTCCAGCAAGAGTAGCACAGACGACGTCGCGAATCCAACGAGCAGAAGTCCCACCGAAGGGACCATGTCGGAAAAGCGAACCGGCGTCCGCCCTTCACCGGTCGGCCTCTGGTGTCCATCATCGCCTTTCAGCGTTACGATCTGCATCGCTCTTAGCTTTCGCTGGGCTCGCACATTTTCGGTCGCAACCAAGCCTTGAGCAGCGAGATGATTCACCTTCCTTCTTACTCGGCTTGCTTCGTTCGAGAAGACCATCGACGCCATAAACAAGGGCGAGTTGGGCACCTCGACGAGGAAGAGATCGAAGTTCTTTGTCAACAACTCAGTGTGAAACTTTTCGAAGAAATTCGCATCCGTGTCGATAGCGAAAAAGACTGTCGACTCCGTCGACTGATTCAAGTAGCCGAAAAGCGCGGCCGCGCCCGATACGATCAGCGGCGGATTTGACTCGAGCGCTTCGCGAAATCGTTGTACCTCGGGAAGCGTCGATTGGTTGATGTACTCGAAGCGAAAGTCGGTTATTGTGTCAATGAGGAGGACGTACTCCTTGCTGCGAATCCTCTCGGCGAGAAAGTCAAACGTCGGATCGGCGTCGAAGAGCGACGCAGAGGCTGCAGTCGCCGTCAGGTTTCCGACAAAGTAAGCGCCGACAACCCCGACGAAGAAGCACGAAGGGAGAAAGCAAATTAGGTGAACAACACCGTGTAGACGTCGTTCAAGTCTCTCAATAATCGTTAGAACGAAAAGAGCGATCAAAATCGCAATCCACGCTCGATAATCGAAGGGTTTAATGAGAAATGCGAAGGACATGGGCGCGAGCCGCTGATTGGGTCGTTTCAGGCCAATCACAAGTCGATCAAAACGGACCGGATAGGAAAAGCGAAAGATCTTCCAGCGATCCAAGTTGAGATAGAAACTATCGTCGATGCTGTCGACGTTTCCATCTCGGAGAAGCGAGAGCAGAGAGTGAGGATCGGACGAGTTTGTGAAGTCCGTCGGCTCGTCGACGCTCTTAAACTGAATCGTGCAGTTGAGCAGCGCGAGCGCGGGCAGGAGCAGCTGAAGCGGATACGGCGTGAGCTGGAAGTCGCTTCGCAAGACGCTAGCGTCACAGGGCGAGTGGTAGGCACAGCCGAAGCGGAAATTTCGCTGATCAGCGGAAGAGCGCATTTTTTCTGCTTTTTTAGCTCTTGCTACGAATGAAGCGACGAGAGATCGATTCTCTTTCCGTCGAGAAGGAATTGTGGAGTGCAAACAACCCGCGCTGAAACGATATGGTTCTTTTGATCAGAGCACTGCAAATTAAAAAGAAACGGTGTCATGTTTACTTTCAATGTGGCACAAGCAGGGGAAGAGAAGTGACGTAAGCGAGCGGAGTTTCGAATAGCAGACAAACTAATTTCTGTGCTGCATCTCTATAATATTTTTATGGACTATTATCTGACGTCTTCAACGTTGTACGTAATCAGAAAATTTGAATTTTTGGATTCACATAATGTATCAATGACCCGTAAGAATATCGACTTAAATATTAGCGTCTTTCACATTTTTCATTGTTTACGGTATTCCGACGCTCGATTAAGCCATTAGAAGGATTGTGGTTCGAATCATCAATCGCGTAGACTCGGACAACGCCGCCTCAGCTACACTGTGCAAGCTTCTTGCAGCCATCACTCTCTCTTTCACAGAAAACGACCGCTGCTCCAGCCATAGCAGCACCAATGACGTTGTCCATCCGACGACAAGGAGCCCAATCGCAGGAAACACATCGGTCACGTAAACCGGTGTTCGTCCTTCGCCTGTCTCCCTTGGTCGCCAATCGTCGCCCTTCAGCGTTACGATTCGCATCGATTTTAGCTTTCGCTGAATTCGAACGCTTTCAACCGCCAAGAGGCCCTGAGCAGCAAGACGATTCACCTTCTCTCTTACTCTATTCGCTTCCGCCGAGAACACCATCGACGCCATAAATGAAGGCGAATTTGGCACTTCGACGAGAAAGAGATCGAAGTTCCCGGTGAGCAGCTGCGGACTAAACTTATTAAAAAAGTTGTCGTCCGTGTCAAACGCGAAGAACACCGTTGTCTCCGTCGGCTGATTCAGATAGGCGAAAATGTCAATTTCCTCGACGATAAGCGGTGGATTCATCTCGAGCGCTTCGCGAAATCGTTGAACTTCGGGAAGCGTCGATTGGTTAATGTACTCGAAGCGAAAGTCTGTCATTGTGTCAATCACCAAAACGTACTCCTTCCTCTCGATTTTCTCGGCGAGAAACGCGAACGTCGGATCGGCGTCGAAGAGCGGCGCTGAGGCAGCGGTCGCCGTCAAATTTCCGACGTAGTAAGCGCCGATAATACCAAGGAGGAAGCAGGAAGAGAGAAAGGGGACAAAATCGTGCCGAACTTTTCCAACTTTTTCAATTGCTATCAGGAGAAAGGAGGCGACCAAAATCGCAATCCACGCTGAGTAGTCGAAGGGCTTGGCGAGAAAATTAAAGGAGATCGCAACTACGCTTTGCGCGGGTCGTTTCAAGCCAATCAGCAGCCGATCGAAACGGAGCGGATAGGCGAAATGAAAGAGACTCCAGCGATCTGCGCTCAGGTACAAACCATCGTCTATGGTATCGACGATTTGATTGGCTAGCAGCGATAGCAGAGAGTGCGGAGAGGTCGAGTTGGTATAGTCCGTTGGCTCGACGATACTTCTGAATCGAATGGTGCAATTCAGCAAAAGAAGTGCTGGAAGGAGAAGCTGAACAGGTTGCGGCGAGAGTTCAAAAGTAGTTTGAAGCGCGCTAATGTCGCAAGGTCCTGAGAGGTCCGTACAACCGAATATGAAATTTTGACGTTCCGTTGTGCACATTATTCCGTCTGTCTATCCTGGAACAAATCACGGCGAAACTTTAAAACGTCCTGAGAAAACTGATCGATTTCTTTCTCGTTTTTTTCCTTTTCAAAATGCGGTTAGCTAGATTGGACGTTTGCTCAATCGCAGCTTGTAGTGCAAACATTGGAACAGAAAAGACGGTGCTTCGATTGCAGTAAGCTTGTATGAGTCCAATACTAGGTCGAGCGCGGCTGTGCTAATTGGAGAAGAGAGAGATTGATGTCTAAGTTTTTGAAGTTTGTAGTGCGAGTAATATTGGCGGGCAATATAAAAAGTCGGATGTAACTATCCCTAGGCCCACTGACGCGGAGCATGCCAGTGCTTTCGTCAGTGTTGCTATTTCGCGCCAGTTTACTGCCACTTTTCTGCTACATTTCCGCTATTTTGCTATTTCTGCCAATTTCCTTGACCTAATAACCACTTATGACAAAAAAACCACCAATGAAAGTGCGTGCTACATGAAAGTGTGCCAGAAGAACGCGTATCAAATTTCAGGCAAATGGGCCGATCCGTTCTGGGGTAATGGCGAAAAAACATCTGGAAGTGGACTTTGTGGACTCCATATCTCTGGGAGTAGTAGGCGCCCAGAGTCTATATGCTAATCAGATTTCACAGTTTTCCAATATTACCTACAAAAAATTTTGGCCTGATAGCTTGCTTCTAGCGAGAGCTATGATGGCCACAGATAGACAGACGGGCCCCATCGCATAACGCCAACTGACTTTACGTCAATGGGCCTAAATAAGGGCAAAAAAAAGTTGCATAAAAAGCATGCACTTAGAGATGGATAGCCCCGAAACTTTGTTTTACACAATTCCGCCATCCAAATGAACGGTTTGGTGCAACGCGGCGTGCTCGCCAGCTTCCTATGGCGTAGCGTTCGGAGAAATGTTATCGTAACAAGTCGGATGTACCGATCCTCGGGAGCCACTGACGCAACAAAATTGGTTAAGAAGCAGTTTAGACACACAATGTTATGCTGAACCATGAAGATTTAGAAAAAATGCAACTACATTTCTGCATGTTTTGCGCATCTTTGCAATAGTACTCATACAAGTTTGCAAATCTGTGAATGTTACGCTAAGTTGGTTTGCTAATGTCACCCAGCAGCAGTGTCCGACTGCGGTAAATAATCCATTCATAGCAAAGGCGAAGTTGAAAACTGGAAAATGAACGATAGTGTTGCCCTTCGTAGACACTATATACTGCACATATATAGTGTCCATGAAAACGGGCTAAACCAGTTTTCGTATTACTCACGTGACGTTCAATACGAAAAACGCAAAAGCTCCGCATTTCAAAAGAAAAAATTTTTTAGAGTTGAAAACGGACAGCGCAACATTGGTCTTGTCTATTATGCCGTGGCACACTCCATTGGCCAGTTGGCACA
>JAQGBB010001285.1:0-13979 GCA_034691745.1 Prismatolaimus dolichurus
ATTTCTAACGGGGCGCCCAACCCGCTGCGGGCGAGACCACCGGTCGTCTCGGTGAACGATGTTCCCCAAACCGTTCAGAGCTTGCCACCGACACCTGACAAGCAACGGGCGAACAGTGGGTCGCCGCGTGGGAGATGCCAGAGCAGCGCATCGGATATGGATCCTGGATCACCGGATCACTTACGGACGAAAGTGAGTATATATGCTCTGCTAGTAAGGCTAGCTACATTTCGATGTAGATAGTAGACAAGCTAGACAGGTGTAGAGTGAAGACCGAGTGGCTAAAGCCAAGTGAAAACGAAGAAAGTGGGAATTTTCCCGATTTCTGTGTTGTAAGAAGTGACGTCATATCTGTTCGTCCGCGGAGGCCGTTTTGCATCCTTATCGATTTACGAAATAGCTCACTTCGTTTAGCTAGTAGCTTCGGGGTTTTATTGCGTCTGTACCGAAAGTTATTGACGGTCTTATCAAGAGTTCTATGCCCGTTTACCGCTGCTGAGCTGGCACTGATGAGGTTGCTTTATACGCACTTGATGTCTTATGCAATAGTTTGAAACGTGCATTTCGGTTTCGCTACCCACGCAGCTGCTCTGCCCAAACGTGCATTCTTACGGTGCGGTTTGCGCGAGGTGTCACAATAGTTTAAAGTTTCTTGCACAACAAAAGCCCCGACCTTTTGTTGCGTTGTACTTGAGTTACCTCTTCTTATCGCGGTGCGATCGTGCGTAGAGGAGAGGTTCAGGCGAGGGCAGCGGTGGATTGTTTGCGTAACAACACCCGGCAGTGACTGCCGCCTGTGGGCCGACAAATTGCCACACTCTTCCCCGCGGAGACTGGACAATGGCCAACTAATGGGGAACACTGACCCATAACCGCGAAATCGCCTGCTGGCTCGTTTTGTTCTTGTTACGTCAGCTGAACCGAACGCGAGTGGCTATTTTTGGCTCCCATTATTTTCGGCGCACTTTCTCAGGTGTCTAGAAGTGGACGCGGCTGCTTTTCGTGCACTCGCCCTCTCATTGAGAAGGGAGAAAAAATTTCGAGGATTTTTCACTTCGAGATTTTAGTGTCTAAAATTTCGCTGTAATTGCCCCTGTTCACCCATTCGAGTGGTGCGAACACGTTGAGTCGAGTGCGGCATGTTTTTGAGAAAACGTACCCAATCGAACAGGCTTGAACACCTCCAAGAGACGTGTGGTGCAAGCTTGACTTTAAGCAAATGTTTGCACTTTCCTCTCGACCCACAGTGTATTGAGTGAGCAGGTCCCACGAGCACCATCGCATGTGCCATTCTAGCTTTATTTGTTTGTCAACGTGAGGAGGCATCGACGTGAGAGAGGGAAAGGTGCAACCTCAGATCGCCGGTCGGGGTCCGTTTGTAAACAGCTGGCAGCGAACGTCGAGGGGCGTCCCTCGCTTCGTTTGCGAGCTGAGGTGCGAATCAAATATGTTCACGATTGAAGGGGCGTCAGCGGAAGGAAAGGCGGCTTTCTCACAAAAACGTCGCGCCCTGACCTTCGCCTCGTTGACGTGCGTCGTTTTTGGCTTTGTGTACTTTTTGAGGCATCGAACGCGAACAGGCGATGCGGATGTGAGTGAGGAAAGGTCGATGTTTGCGCTCATGTTTTGTCCTCCGAGAGATTTTCTGATTGGAAAATGTCATCGTGTATACAAAAAGTCTAAATTTTGTTCGACGCAAAGAAACGATTGACTTCGATCTGTGCCGGTGCAGCGAGGGCGACTAAGGGTGAGGCCTGAAATTTTTGAGGTTGTCAATACACCTCACGCTTTTTAGAACACCATGCCATTATTTAAAAAGAGGGGAGGTTTTTCTCCTCCCGATTGCCACTGTTCCCGAAAAACTCATTCACTGGGTTAAAATGTTTTTCCTTCGTGTTCTGTTGTTACGTAACAGCGTTAACGAGAGTTTTGTCTGCTTCGTCCTCGCTGCGGCGCGCACGCAGGCGTGAACTCTTGATTGTTTGTCGGTGGCGCACGTTTCACTGGTCTCATTTCTTCTTCGAGAAAATATCTCTATCGTCTGCCGCTCGTGGTCAACCCGTCGGATGATCGATGCGTACCGGAGGAATGTGTGGTCAAAGTGCGGAGGTGTAGAGCGAGACACTTGAGTTTACGCGTTTCTCGAATATCTCGCCCCACACAGCGTTCGGCTGGTCACTCCGGGCGGCGTGGATTAATCGAGCGCGAAAGAGTTGTGGCTGATCTGACTTCGTTTGTGTCGCATTTCGCCAGGGTTCTTCAGTCGTGGCCTTCGCGGCGACGATTATTAGATAACTTTCGTTACGATCTCACGAAGATAACAGTAATCGTTTGCGACTTTGCGTCTCGTCGCGATATCAACCTCCTTTTTTCTTCGAGAGACTAATGTCTTCGACGGCGACTTCGTGTGGTGTTCCCGTCGTGTCTGCACACCTCTCGACAGTCTTCTTCGGTTTAGACAAGGTTCGTCTCGATTGTTGCGGTTGCAGGTGTGGTGAGGTGGGGTGAAGCATTCTAGATGCTCTCAGCTGAATACGAGATTCGAGTGGTGAATAAATTTCGGCTGTTCGTTTTCACGAACGCAGGTGGCTTGCTATTGCGGTGTGTTGAGCAAGCACGGCTTCATTCAGCTGACTAGGCGACCCGAGGATCTCACCCTTCTCCGTTTTGTCACCCGTCTACTCAATGTAGCTATTTTTTCGTCGGTTTCGAGCAGATATCGTCACATCTAGTCAGGCCCTTCAAACGGGCACTGCTATTGTGAATCTCCTTCCCACTTATGTCGAGTTTCCTGGATCCTTGCAGCCAAGCAAACGCAGGAAACTGCCACTATTTTTGATATATGTGCCCAGATAATGGAATCTCTGCTCGTTGCGGTTTACTTCCATTGTTTTATGCGCCCTCAAAAAGCGAAAATTTGGAGCTATTCCCTTTTTCCGTTTAGACATTTTTTTTAGCTCGAACGTGTCATTGACAAGAATCGTATCAGCTCTGCAGATAGCGGCTCCATATTTCTGCACCAGTGTTACTCAATTCTGAGAAAAATCGTTGTTCTGTGAAGCCCAAAATATAGGTAGCGTGATTTTCCTATTAATCCGTCTGGGTGGGACTTGTAAATTCGTCACTTTTTGGATCGACTTTTTCCGGCGTAAATGCGATTATTCGGTTATTGTCCTGTGGAGTTCTAAATAGCACGTTTGCACGTCGTGTTACGTGCACTGCACTGGGCACTCGTTCATTTTTCAATCAATCACGGATGGGAACGTCCTATTTATTGTACGATCCTCGCAAGGTCAGTTTCACTGAAAATTTCTCCAAATTTGTCAGAAATAAATGCGCGAAGGACTTCAGCATATTTTTTAGTTTTGAATATTTTTGGATTGATAAATTTCCATTTTCTGAATGAGATTTGAGAATTTTTACGTACTTCCCGGAATGCTTCCATTCTCATCCTCAGCTACACTTCTCGAAAGTTTTTGAGCGCCGTTTCCAGTGCAGCAGGATCTGCGAGTAGATATTTGTAATTCGAAAGTCGGTGTCTGCTTATTTCTGGCTGCTATTTGTCTTCGCCCACGCTCTGCGTATGTGTAGATAGTGATCAAAAGAACTTCTATGGATGGTTGAACCCAGTGCTACTTTTTTTTAATCAACCAAAATACTCTTTTTGATCGACTAACACGTCAAGCTAAAATAGTCAGTTAAAAGCTAAGTAGAACGCACTTTGCTTTCTACTTACATTACGTGTAAGCTATCACATGTGTGTCCATACGATAAGCTAATCTTATGTGAGAAAAGATATTAAAATGGCGTGAAAATTTTATAACTTAGGCCCTACGAATACTAGTTGCTATTCGATGCCGTTTTCGGCGTTTTTGTGGATCAAAAAAAGTTTTTTTTGTTGTCGAACCTTCCCCTGAATCGGAGGCACCTCCCTGATCAAACAATGCGCCTCGCTTCCCTACGGATTGCCTCTTCGTTTTCTTCGCCAGTAAACATCCGAAGTCGTAACTACTATATTTTAACGTTCTTCTCGAGCGAAAAAAAGCGTCCAAAACGATGATCATTTTTGACGCGTGCGCCACGACAAGTCAAAGTGATCCCGTACGCGGAAAAAATTTACATCTCAAAATCATTGACCCACAAAGTCGTCGCCGAAAGTTTGCAATCGCGTGCACGCATCGTCGGGTGGTGCCGATTTATGCCAATTATACGCGATCGGGAAATTCAAAATATGCGCTTTTTCCCTTTTTCTAGAGCACTAAACTCGTGCCACCATCACCGTCGAGAGAGCTCCCACTGAATCAGGTGGTACTTCGGAAGCGGCTTCTCGGCGACACCTCCGAGCTTACTAGTAGTCGACCCGTATCCACCTCGTCGACCTCCTCATCGTCGGTGGGAACCGCACGGAGTAGCGTCGAGAGCGTTCCCTACAAGCCGATGCCGGGTGCTTCGGCAACTAGCGGTGCTCACGCAATGGCGGCGTCGTCGCTCAAAGACCTCTTTCATCAGAAGCGAAACATGCTGAGGACGACGGGCGCTAATCAGCTACCGGTCGTTCATCCGGCGCAGCTTTCTAGCATGGTCGCGACCGACCGAAGCGGAAAGTTGAAAGGCCCGTCAACCGACTCATGCCGGGTAAGAAAGAAAGGGGAAATCCTATTGAATTGCCAATGAGCTCATGAAGGAAAGGAAAGCATTCCCGGTTTGGCGCCGCCACGTGCGCTTCAGTTCGATTTTGTGCTGACCACTGGCGTGGGAGCAATGCCACGTGCTTGCGCATGCGACAAGAATGAGCCTCACGGGAAATTCTTCTCTATCGTTCAACCAGATCGGGAGTCAAAAATCGAGGGCGGACGAATTTTTGGACGCATGAGGTATAGAAGTGGAGCTCCGAGTTACGTCAGGCGATAGATGAGAAATGATGTTATTTTTCAACCAGGAGGATTTTCCTCGGCGAGACGGATAGGGGAAATTGGATTAAAATTTTCTGCTCCGTGATTCACTTTTTTTTCGAGTGCACGTTTTTCAAGAGAAAACGCGCTTACCTCATTCATGAGTAATGTCATGTAGGTGTGATTGACTTCCGTCCGGCACTTTTTTTTGTCAAAGAATGTCGGCACTTTCTGTCATGCGACCCGCTCGGCTTCCCGTGATGACAGATGGCACCTAGTTTTCCCTCCTCATTCTGAATTACGAGGTTTCTTTATCGCCTTTTTTCGGAGAGAAAAAACTTTTTCTCCTGTCGTGTCGTGTGTCCCAGCGGTGTTCTTTGTCGGTGCGGTGCGGAAATGGGATAAAAACCTCGAGCAAAACTTTTGCGCGTTTCACTCTGGTCATTCCAGAGATTGCTTCAGCTCGCGGGCGCCGACGTCAGAAGCTCATCATTTGCTTCTAATGCAAGAGCAGTTGGTTCGGAAGCTAAAAAGTGTTCGTTCGACTACGCGGAAGCAGATGTCTGCCGACGAGTAGTTTCTCCGTCTAACAAAAAACTATCTCCGCATTTTCTACGTTCTGGCGCCATTTTGACCTCCGCCGCTGGCGATGAGAAGTACATCTTGATATAATCGATCAACCTCGTCGAACTTCTCCCGGTGTCCTCGGATGCTCCACCGGGAGAGCCTTCCTGCACGCATTGGTGCGTGGCTTTCTCCGCACCTGTTTGCGTTGAGTGTGCTTTGTTTGCGTTTGCAATTTTTGCTCGTCCGGATCAGAAATATCTTTTGTTTACTTGCGACTTTTCGCTCTCTTTTTTGTTGCGAGTGCACGACCGATGTTCGAACAGAAAAAGCGGCCGTTAGTCAGCTGACGATGCGAGGAGACGATCGTTAAGGATTTTATGTTGCGGAATTCCTTCTCGTCAGGAGGAGCAAAACTGGTCGACTCGACGTCCTTCCGGTCAGCTATTCGCGTTGCGCCGTGAAGGCGAGAAGGTTTTCCTACGTGCGGAAGTGACCAATCGGACACCTCGATTGAGTTGCTTTCTCCCTCTCTCTTTGCTGAAAGTAATTTGAGTTGGACGAACTTTGTTGGCCGAGCTAATTACTTTTTCAACTGGCAATCGTGTGTACTTGCAAAAAAGCACTAGACGCAGCGTGTTCAAATGTGTGTCTGCAAGTGTGGTCAGTCTGACAAAAAACCTCCACTTTTAGCTCGGAGTAGACATACTGTCTCCTTATCTCTCTCCTTTTTCCTCTCACTTCCTTCATGGTCTTGTTGGCAAGGATCGAAGAAGTATTTCTCAGATCTCTCTATCGCACCGGATCAGGATAACGAGATTGAGTACTTTTAGCTGGACGACGACGATCTGCAGCCGGCGCGACGCGTTCGCGACCGAAAGCTGAAGTCGGTCGTCGACTCGCCGACAAAGTCGCAGAAGTTCGTCGAACTAGATCCGTCGTCGAAGAAACATCGGTCGTCGACCATCCGACGTGCGAAGAGCACGCCTATGCATATCAACAAGTCGGCACGTGTGTCGACCGATTCCGGCTCTGCGGTACCAGGTAGGAAGATGTCTGGCTTGCCGCATGTTTGTCTTGCGCCAATTATAGAGAGCGCTAGGGTTGACTTTGCATTCGTCGCGATTTGTCGTCCGTCAGACGATAGCGTTGTCGCTGGTTTTTTACGTTTGCTGAAAGCCTACTCATGTTTTTTATACTTCTGGTGACACAAAATTGGTAGGATTGTTGGTTTTGAGATGACGGAATAGAGCGCTGCAAGAATCAGAGAGTGAAATAAATGGTGAAATAAATTATTTATTAATTGTTTTAATAAATCTTTGAATAATAATTATAAATTTATTAACAATTATTTTTATCAATTATTATTGATTATTTTTGTTGACTGTTTCCGGCTGAAAATGCTGCATTGTTTAGCTGTATTTTGGTGCAAATTACCTCTCGTTGCGAAACGCAAGTTCTTCCTTTTTCCGCATTAATCGATCACTCATTGAACGAGATGAGAAAGTTTCGGCAGACACAACGCTTTTTCCCACACTAGTGGGTCTACACAGTGACATTAATGGATGACTTTTGTTGTGAGTGGTGACATTTCCCGAACAAATCATGCAATGAGTGAGACCTCCCGCACGGAGGCGTTCGTTGTTTACCTATCCTAACAAATTGCTGCTTTCTTGGTTGAGCATGCACATTCGTTGTTCTTCAGTTTACGACGATTCAAACACGAAGGACGATGGTATCTCGTCGAGTGAGGACGCCGATTTATCTGATGACGCCGCGAGCGATGTTGAGAAGCCACCGAAGGTGTACACGATGACGCCAACTGTTCAATCACCGATTGCTGCGGTCATTGGAGACGGTGACGCCGAGAACCGCAACTCGGTTTACTCGACTGCGTCGAGTATCACTGCTTCGAGCTGCGCTTCGGATAATCCTGAGGTAGGTGGTGGTGCTGATTTTGCACAAGTGAAGAAGCCGTTAATTTTTGTTGATGCTCAGAAATCCAATTACGTTTTAATTGAATCGGTTTTTAAAATTATTCGATTCGTTTCGATTCTAGCTTTCGCCACACAGACTTAAAACCAAATACTCCTGATTTTTGGGAAATTTTCTTGCATTCTTGCGACTCCATGTCGAATCGCTTTATGAACTGATTTGTGATTCCATTCGATTATTGAATCGATCTGATCCCATTTGTTTTACTTTTAAAATTTGAAGATGTCCGATTCAATTCACAAAATTTTTGGCTTTGACCGTCGCCTTGTGATTGGATCGGGTCGATTTTGGAGCTCATGAGCTCGAATTAGAAAAATTAGGATACAAGTAATCGGCGAAGCCGAAAACGCATGCATTTTCTGGTTCTTTGTGCTTGTACACTTGGAACACTCTGGAACAACTTGGAACATATAGTGTTCCACCATCTGGACACAATGTACTTTCGACGTATGCTAACTTTTGTCCAAGGGGGAAAGGGGGGAGGACGCAAGTCCATGTCTGACCAGTAGGTTATCCTTTACTTGTGCGCTGCGCGCTCCAGACAGGATGCAAAAACTTGATTTTATTAGAACGCCGCCAATGCTTCCGATGGTGATTCTGGCGCTTCGGCCGGTGGCTCCGGTTCTGGCGTTCTCGCTGAAGCGATCTGGGATCACGTCTCGATCCAGCCCGAGGAGTTGCCGTTCTCCGTCGGTGACGTCATCGAGATCTGGGAGAGCAGCGAGAACGGCCAGCTTATGTACGGGTCCTTGAACGAGCGATTCGGCTGGTTCCCATCGTCGTACGTTCGGGTAGGATTGCTCGAACCGGTGAGAATCAGAATGAGCAGTCAACGATTCATTGCAGATGCTTACGAATCACGAGATCTTGCTCAGCGGTGCCGGCGACGATCGGCTTCGTTCGATCGATTCGGTCGAAGATCTCCAGCACGCACTTCTCGCTTCGACGTCGAACACTGCTTCGATGACGTCATCGTCGACGGTGAACGGTCAATCACCGTCGACGCATCGCGCCCGCATGGAGAAGACGCGTGCGAACGTGGTTCGTGAGATCATTACGACCGAGAGGGATTACGTCAGACTCCTCGAAAATCTAGTCGATGTACGTCGGATGAATTAGCCTTTTCTGATTGACTGAGAGACCGATCGATAATGGCATACGGTATCCCCTCGCTTTCCAGGGTTTTCTCAAACAAGCCGAGCGCAGGCCCGACATGTTCACCGCTGAGCGGCTCCTCCTCATCTTCGGCAATCTGGAGCAAATCTGCGGCGTGAATCGCAAGTTTCTTGTCGAGCTCGAGCAGTGCGTGAACGGCGCGAATCTGGCTGCGAGCGAGATCGGAGACTGCTTCTTGAGACATGTACGAAATACGGCGCATCTTTCACGTGATCTGCAAGCTATTCTCGATTTTCAGAGGCGCGCCTTCGAGGTATACTCGGACTACTGCAACAATCACCCCCTCTCATCCGCCGAACTAGCTAGTCTTTATCAGCACGCTCGATATAGGCACTTCTTCGAGGTTCGTATTTTTCGGCTTGTCAAGGGTTAGCCCCTGTCCAAAGAGACTGGCTGACACAGTCGAAGGTCAAAAGGAATCAGAATTGAATCAATTCGGCGGTTTTATTCGATTGGACTCTGAATCGATTCGATCATTAGGCTTCGGGGAAACTCTTGAAGTTTTGATTAGCAACGTTTGCTGTAAAGAGTTACAGGCAAAGATTACGGTATGCACCCACATTTGACTCTATGCCTGTGTGCTCCAGTGGCCGGTTGACGTATCCGAATTATGTATTGGTCTGTTTCGCGCGAAACATTTTAAGTTAAAACTTGCTAACGTAGGCAATAAATTCTTATAACAAAGTCCTCATGGTTAGTTTCTCCGAAGCCTAATGTTCGATTTTTAAACGTTTGAGTGTTTCGATTCGATTCAGTGTAAAAAATGCTTTGTTTTGACCGTCACTATCGCTCGAAGAGGATGTGACCATGTGGCGTCACACGGTGGGAGGGTTGAAGACGAATCGGCAGGATCCTAGACATTAGCAGTTCGGCGAAGTAGAACTTGTTGATGCTCGGTCTAGGCTTGCCGTCTTCTTCGCGGCGATATGCCCGAGATCAGTCTGGACGGCTTCTTGCTGACGCCCGTGCAGCGCATTTGCAAGTACCCACTTCAGCTCGCCGAACTCGTCAAGTGCACACCGCCGGAACATCCGGACTATCGATCCGCTCAGCGTGCACTGGACGCAATGCGACGCGTCGCTTCTGTGATCAACGACCGGAAACGCCGTCTCGAGAGCCTTCAGAAGCTGGCCGTCTGGCAACGAAGCATCGAGGCGTGGACGTGCGGCGATCTTCTAGAGACGAGCAGCGTGCTCGTTGGATGTGGGCAGGTGTCCTGTCGAAAGTGGACGTCCACGTCCATCATGGCCACGACCGTAGCGAGCGTGCCCACACAGCAGCAGTCCGTCTGGTTGAAGGACATCACGCTCTTTGTCTTCGATCGACTTATGGTCTTGTGCAAGAAGGTGCGAAAAGGACATTTCTAAAAAATTTTAAATCAAAATTTTCGATTTTCATTCGATAGTTTTGTTCAATTTTCGATTAAAGTTTTGATTCCTCATAAATTTTGATTTGCATTATCGATTCTTGCTCAACTTTCGATTAAAGTTTTTTATTTTCGATCAAGTTTTGCTCATTTTTAGTGCACTTTACCTTTTTTCTCTATTTGAGGATATCCTCAAGCGAAGCCAGCTCATCTACAAGGATCGCATCTTCATCGACCGCTCGTCGATCGTCGACGTGCCCGAGGGCGTTCAGGTGTCGACGGCGGCGGTGCCGATGGATTCGCCGGGCGTCGACCTGCTTCACCCCCCCTCCTCGTGCTCCTCAGCAGCGGCCACAATGACGCACTACCTCTTCGTGATAAAGAGTCGAAAGCAGAAAGCGCAGTGGTTGCACGTACTGCGCGAAGAGAGACGGCTTGCGAACGATCTGAGGCAAAGTAAGCTTCGAGATCATCTGCTTCGAAGATCCTGAGTGATAAGCGTCTATCTTCGTTAAAGATCCGATTCCTTCGAGCGAAGAACGCCGAATAGCGATCGCTTCGATAAAGTGTAATCTATCCGTTCCAGCTCATGGATCTCCGCGTCGTCCTAAAAGTGAGTTCAGCTTTAAGGCTTTCACCGACCGTTTCTGCATTGATTCAAACATTTGGCATTCTTCGCTTTTTAGCTTCATCCAAAAAGCTTCCTGACCTACTTCTCGTCTCGGCGCCTGAGTCGACGGCGAGCGAGCACGGTAGTCGCCGGCTTACACGAAAGTGGTCTGCGTCGGCGTTCATGAAGATGAAGGTGTAGAACGCGGACGGACAGACGTTCTTTCGAAATACTATGTTCTGCTCAATTTTTACAAGAAACACTTCTTTTCATGGAATACTTCTCTTTTTCTTCGTGCTTCCTGTCGCGGCTACTCATGCGTTTGATTTGACTGTAATTATGCGGATGTGATGTTTGTGTGAATATTTCAGAATAAAAATAATTATCTCTTGATTGGTGAACGAATGTCGTCGTGGGCTTAACTTTTGAGGATAAATCCACATGAAGTAGATACGTATTACATGCTGTAAGGTCCATACGAGACGAGGTACCTTGTATCGAGAGCCGATTGACTTCACAGTCACTTCCGCTTACAACAATAGAACCACTTTGTTTTTGGCGTTGTGAACCATTATTTTTCCGAACAGTGCTTTCCTTCACTTACAGCCGCCGGGCACCAGTTAGGGAAAGGCCACCACAAAAGTACTACGGCATGGTCCGTCATTCTTCAATGGTGTGCATAGAGAGCATTAAAAATTTGATTAAGAGGCTGCCCGTTTATATACCGCAAAAATCGACAGCAACGAACACTATTCGAATGCTAGAGGATAAGGATGCGAAACAGTCGAGGGTCGTCACGTAGCTTGGCCGAAACCCCAGCCGACCGTTTCTTCCTGCACCGCTTGTGTTCTTGACAGTGTTACCTATGCTGAGTGAACAGTGGATATATGGACGCAGGAAGGGGCAAGATGGAGTAGACACTGCATGTTCTACACGGAGTGACCAATAGACGACTGGACAGAGGAAACGGCAAGACAGAGTGACCACTGTATGTTTTACACAGTGACCAGTGGGCCTCTTGATCGTGGGGAACGCTCTCTCAAAACGGCCAACCTATGTTTTACACAACGTGACCAGCGGTCATTTTGTCTTGTAGTGAGCGCTCCTAAGCGCACTTCTTCTTTCAAACCCCTAGGCGTCAGTGAGTAAAAGCATCTCGTTCTGACCAATCTGGCGTAAGCTATAAACAAAATCGGACGCTTGTTCTAAATAAATAACTGAAACAGTAGCTGCAGGATTCTACGGAAATGATATTATCTGTTGACTCAATCAACTATGGTCAAAATTTACGTTCGCTCTGCACGAAAGGTCGACTCGTAAAATACTGAACGGACTGTCCGGGAATTCTCTGTCGATTAGTTCATCATTTCAACAAATAACTTCGATTTTATATTAGAGCAGACTGTTAAATATAGGTCGAGTCGCAGCGCAAACCAACGACAGCGCTTACCGGATGACAGCCATTATACCCCACTATTATTCTGTACCCACCATCCCCTGCAGAGGAAAGTTTGCGGATGTCCACAGACGATGATAGTCTGTCGCTCTACGGCAACATGAGACTTTGAAGTCTAGGACAATTCACTTGTTACTTATTTAAACATCGACGGGGAAATTCTGGTTTGATGTAAAGAGTAACAGTGCTCAGGCACATGAAGCTGATTGAGCGTTAGTTAGCCATAAACACACTGAAACCATCGACGGCACACCAGACTGATCTGCGTTACGTAACAAGTGAATTACCGTTGGACAAAATACGTTTTAGATTTATGCGTACAACTGCAGTATCGACAAGAACTTTCTGACATGTCCACGAATACTATCGCTATGCTGATGACTGCTTTTGTCCGCTAAACGGGCACACACGTTTAGTGACACAATGAAAAATAAACAGTTGATAACCTTGCGGAGTGCATTTGTTTGCAGTTCAAACTTGACATTTTTGACCAAGAAGCGTTGACAAAATTTTGATGTCGCAAAAATGCTAAAGCTCTGCCAATGTACAGTACAAAGCGAAAAATGCTCTGCTCGCTCAAAGTAACTTAGTGAACGCTAGTTCATATGAAGTGAAGTGCAATAAAATTGTGCATCCTAAAATTGGCTGAGAAAATGCTACGATTGCGTGTTGAGTGTCCGTCCTCCAAGCTCATATTGCAGCAAATTCTGTTCACATTATTGCTCCAGACTCGTTTCACTCGTTTCCCATGTTGGCTCAAAACGAAACTGTCTGCAGTCGAAACTTGGCCCTTGCCGAGAAGGTATTTATTCAGGAAGTAAATCCCAACGAGCAGCGAGGTCGAGATCGAGGCGATCGCGATCAGGAGGCAGATCCACCACCAGCAGTCCAGCCATGACGTACAAGCCGGAGCAGCAGAGGTTGGCGAAACTGCAGGCGGCGTTGTCGTTTTGGCTGCAACTTTGCATTATTTGCGGATAAAAGACCGAAAATGATTATTATTTCCTTTTCGTCACCTATGCACGTTGGAAATGCTGTGGACCATTGTCCGCTCGGCTCGCAAATAATCGACGTCTGTCCAACGAGAACGTAGCCACGATTGCACGTCACAAGAGCCGTGGTGCCGATGAACGCACGACCGCTGAGCGTAACACTGACGTTCTTGCTCATTGTGATGTAGCCGTTTCGCATTGGCCACTCATTCGGACACGTGCCTAGAAAGCTCGAGAAAGTCTAGAACCTTGTTTCGACCGAAAATGCTCTGTTGCTCTTGATTCCCAGGTTCAGGCTCGGTCAACAACAACCGAAACGTTCTAGTCATTGTGTCTAAATTGGAATTGAACTGAATAGAACCGGAACTTCGTAAAAAACGCGTCTGAATTAGTCAGAATCGCGTCTAACGTTGACGCCTACCAACACACGGTGCAAATGATGACGCCCATTGCGCGGCCGACGAGTACATGTAGGTCGTCACAATTGCATCGGTTGCTGGCACAACTGAGTTCGCGTTGCACGTAAATGTGTAAGCGTAGCCGCTTTGAAAGGTCGTCGTGTTCGGAACTCCGTTGCTATCGAAGACGTTTGGGCAACTCTCACCTTTTTAGAAAAGCAAAGCCGCTGCCCGCGTGCCAAATGTTGTGAACAAATGAAGTGGAAGTGAACACGTCGAAGAAAGCATGGACGCCGACAGTTATTCTGCAAATCTATTGAGTTGAGTTCAGTTATTGAGTTGCATCTCGAGATTGTTTCAACATTGTGGACGTTCTCCGCCGTGCTCGTGGACGTTCTCTCCTCTGCTGGTGGACGTTCTCTCTCCTGCGGGTGGACGTTCTTTGCCGTGCTGGTGGACGTTCTCCGCCGTGTTCGGGACGTTCTCTCCTCCGCTGGTGGACGTTCTCTGCCGGGCTGGTGGACGTTCTC
>JAQGBB010001286.1:0-13979 GCA_034691745.1 Prismatolaimus dolichurus
AAGATGGAACTGTTCAATGGGGTTTTCCAGTGAACAACCGGTAAAGGCGGCGTCCCTAGAAACCTCACATGTACACATATTTGAAAATGTGAACATATTTCGTAACGCGTCCGCGTAATCTTCATATGTACACATATTTTGCACACAGTACATATGTGTACACAGATCACGTGACTGTGGCGGGCCGAAAATGTGGATATGTGAACTTTTAAAGATTGTAGGAACAACATGAAAAACTGGCACAGGCCGGTTTCTGCCCTCTTCGCGACTGCAGAAGCAAAAATCTTTCGTTTTACGGGTTTCCCCGAAGGCTAATGAGTTATTTCCTTGCACAGGTATCGCGTATTCAGCATCTAAGAGACAGAAGAGTGGGTTGAAAGTTAATCGGCCGAAAATCTGCTGCTTACTTCTTATGAGCCTGGTCAGTTATACCCGAGGTGTGTAGCTTTTCAACTTCTAAGTAAATGTGATCATTGGTTTAGTTTTCAGATACTTCCATTGCTCACAAATCTGAAATGTGAACAAGCCTAATTTTTGCACAATGAATGGAGTGCTTGCCGAAGAAGGACGCAAGGTTTGCGTGCTAGTTCGCTTCTGTGGTCTACCCTTTTACATAGCTAGTAGTGTCCAGAGTTTCGAAAGCTTTACAAACTGTAGGAGATATTTGTGTTGCACATTGTCGGAAACGTCGGATTTCCTAATCCAACAAGTCCTAACACACACCCTTACACTATCAGTTAGGGTCACGCAACTCATAACTCATTGTCGTACTCTTATATCGTGGAGCTCAACGTTCTGCTTACGCTTTGGAGGTGAACATACCGCAAAACTTTCACTTAGAGGACAAAACCGAGAATGTTTTAAAGCTTGGGAGCGAAATAGGTAAAAGTTGTTGCAGGGCCGATTTCGGATTCTTGGAAAGTGGCAGCAAACGTGACATGCACGTGAAAACCAAAATTTCCACGGTGTTACGGAAATTTCCACGGAAATAATAGCGTCACGGTGTTAGTATAGTACGTATGTGGTACACATCAGTCTGAAATTCACAGAGAGCATGCCACCCGAATTTAGAGTCCTAACGTTCGTACAATAGGCCTCTCCGCCCTCGCCCATATTTCTTTTGAAAGACTTGCGTGCACAGTTTAAAGTCTAACAGTACACTTTGCTCTTCTTCCGCAATGCCATTTCCAATTTTAGAACTCCTTACAGCGCAACTTCAGTTTCGAGAGACTGATGAGACAAGTAAAAGAAGAAGGCATTACTGCCCGAAATTTAGTTTCTTACAATGTGCCCCTGCAAGTTGAAATCGCTGGTACGCATTTTCCCTCAGAACATCTCCCCTTATTCCATCATTGGACGAGGCACATTTTAGGCTCCAATACTGATCCAAGACCCGAATGTCTCGATGATTTTCCCGACGTCGAAGCTTCACCCAGCGCTGCTTCTCTGAGTAAAATGGATCAACTCTCTACAGGCAAAAAGCCGCAAGGTCTACGAAAAGTCGATATTCGAACCCGTTATTGGACCTTCATGTTCGGCAATCTCCGTCGTGCCGTCGATTGCATCTACGAGACATGCTTATCGGACAGATCGATACTCGAATGCAAGGTTTGTTCTACTCTTCGATTAACACTACTCACTTGGCGTCTCTCTCTAGGAAGCACTGATGGTTCTCGAGGGTGCGGCGAGAGATTTTGTTGCCTTGATCGAGTATCTGAATGTTGAAGATGCGTGGGAAAAGTCGGAACGGTAAACGAGACTGGCGAGTGAACTTTCGAGAATGGTTTGGATATTACACGTGTAGACCCACCGCTGTTGCTTGGGAAATTCGAAAGACTGGGAGCTCGCCGACCAAGCCGTTTCATCCCGCTGGGCTTTCTCCACGTGTGGTCGCTGACGATGTGCCAAAAAGGTGAGAGTTTAGCTTTTGTATGTATTGTATGTATGTGTGTATGTATGTATGTATTGTATGTATGTATGTATATATTGAGTTGTAAGGGCACTGACGTCGCTGCGATTTTTAAAAATGTTTCTTTCTCCCCCAGTTGGGGTTGTCGCTCCCCGCCAACCCTAGCAACGTCCCTCAGTGGTTAACTATATGAAGGTACATCTCGTTTTAAGCCCAGATGAAAAGCCCAAGCGGACACCTATTGGAGCTTGTCGAAAAATACTCGTCGACGACGCTGGACGAAATAGAGCAAGACCGATTCCCGAACCACAATCTGCACGAGAGAATAAGAAAGATACAGTCGTTGTACCGACTTCAACGATGAGTGACGAGTCTTCACAAAGTTTGCACTGTCAGACCGAACCAGCACTTACTCAAGACTCTGATGCACATGTGGACGGTATAGTGTATAGATAACTGTAAACTGTCGTGATGCCCGCGTGATTTCAGATGACACCGGTTGGCAACTTGTCGATCGATCTCGCAGAAAATCACCGGCACTTGGAAAGGATGAAGTCTCGTCTGCGGCGACGACGACGAGGTCTGTTGTTATATTTCCCAGAAGTGTGGCGGATATTCGACAAACGAAAGCGTCGCGGGCCAAGATGGAATTCAGTAGACACTATTTGGAAGGTAGGAGAATTCCTCTTTCATAAGCGCATAGTTTGAAGCTTACGGCTTCGAAGAGGTCACGTCACATAGGGTTGTTCTCTGACAGATTGTGCCCGGCTTATGTGATATTGTTATTTGCGTTCTGGTGCATAACTAATGTTCACTTGAAATGGGTTTTTCCGATTTTCATTATCAAAATCAACGTAAAAGTTGGAAAAACTATTTTCTTCGAACGTTTGTGCAAACATACTTTAGTTGTTCTTTGCTTTTCTTTCTTCCAGAACAGCGATGGCGCGAACAATGCGAAGTGAGTATTGTCCACGTTACACAATAAGTTCGATGTGGATTGTACGAGTATAGATGAGTGTATGCATGCACTGTTTTCTATACCCTCAGGCGTTAACCACAGATGAGATGTATATTTTCCTTTACAGCAACAATGGCGTGTCGGCAGCAGCGGAATTCGTCGCATCCCGAAGAAAGTATCATCAATGCCCGCACTCGATAGTCTTCACTCGGAGTCCTATCGACAACAGCTCCACGAACGACGAGTCGGACCACCTCCGAGTGGACCTGGTGCACGTGTTGTCTATCAAGGTCGCACTGTTGTTCTCTACGGAGGGGCAGCGCGGAGGACGAAGTTTCGTAGTTACAAGTCGACGGAGAGTTTGTGCAGCTTGGAGAGTATTAAAGAAGATGTCGATGATGCGTTGTTGGCTGGACAACAAGACGGGGGTATTCATCTGCTGAGTGGGCAGCAGAAGTTTCATTTACTTTCACCGGTAAGGGTTTTATTTGAAGTGATTTTATATTTATTTTAATTTTATTTAATGCTATTTTATATTATTTCATTTCATTTATTTTTATTTTAATAAATTTATTTAATGCTAATTTTATATTTATTTCGCAGCGTATTTTATATTTATTTTAATTTTATTTAATGCTAATTTTATATTTATTTGTGCAGGTTGCACCAAGCACGGTGATGCCAGACAATGATGGAGACACACCCGAGTTTGTCTCAGCAGTGGGCAGTCCCAGATCGGAGTTACTCGAACGTTCTGCAGGTTTCATGTCCGCTGGAGATCTGGTATATTTTACGCATTATTCGTGTATTTTTCTCAGTTTTTCTCTCCATCTTTCGAGTATTTCCCGAATAACGACCTTTTGGTGATAGGCACCGAATTCTTCAACACCAGTACCTTCTTCCCCCTCGTTTCTCCCTTTCAACCCACAAGCTGTGACCGACGCTGAAGACGAACTCACCTTGCAACATCTCACGGAGGAAGAACGAAGCCTTGCGGAAGAGGAACAGAATTTACAACAGGAGATCGAGACGGAAGAACGAAAATCCATTGATGATGAGGCGCGAGAGGTTATCGACAAGGAGGAGGAGGAACTCGCGCGTGAAGATGGAACTGACGAAGCGGTGTGTCTGAGTATTGTATGCTTTATGTACTGTATGTTCGGTTGGTTTACTCTAGATTGCAAGAGATGGACGCGAAGTGGACGCAAATGATGAACTTAGTAATCTTAAAGAACCATTGAGTCGGCAAGAAATCGTCGATCGTTGGAAAGGTGAACGTTATTTTAAACATTTACAGAGTCTACTATTCTGCCTTCTGTGCTTATTTGAAGTTTTTAGGGTAAGCCGGCATTTGCGCTTTTAGGAAAGTCGGATGTACCGATCCGCGAAGTCCACTGACATGTTAATACTTTTTCAATTCATACACCATTGGCGGATTGACATATAGTGATAGCACTCACAATATTTCAGCCCATTAGTCCGCTTGTTTCGAAAGTTATATGTTAACGGACAGACACGCAGACATGACCTGCGGTAATAGCCGCACTGATTTTTGCGTCAGTGGGCCTAAAAAACGCAAGTGCTGGAAGCGCAAATGCCGGTTAACCGTTTGTAGCAATATGCACAGTGGAAACTGATAGTCATTTTGTTAGTATTGGGCCGAATCTTCCCCCTGCGTGTCCGCCACGACCTCGCTCCGCTTCTTCAGGAAGTTCTTGTACGTAGTTGAGATCGTGAAGCGATTGTACTAGGAAGGAGAAAGAGATAAACAAGACAGTGTTGCGGACTTATTCGTACCGGGTCTTTAGCCATTAGCTGATAGATGTGCTGCTCTGCTTCGTTGAATGTGTTCACACTAGGCTGCTTCATTTTCTCAGTTACCGCCTAGCGAGGGAAAAGCACTTGGACAATTTCGCGGGCTCACTTCTCTTTAACTTTTATACGATGTTAATTCGTGTTATTCCTGTGCAGAGCAAGTGGCTTTTCGACCTGCTGACGCGATGGGTTTTAATTTTATTTTTCTTTTAATTGACCCAAAATAGCAGCTTTTTATTTCCAGTATCGAAAGTAGAGCTTTTTATGTATAGAATTTTTAAACCGGTTTTGTCTGAAACGAATTTGATGCGGATATTTTGGACCGGTCTCACCCACGGCTATAGCTAGATGTAGTACAAGCCTGGCGAGAGAATACCGTGCGTGTTGCTGAATCGATCGAGATTTCTGTTGTGGAATCTATGAACAAGGATTTACACGTAAGCGTGAGCGAATCGAACGTAAGCACGTGTCCGGTACTGCGAGCATGTCTTGTCGACGTACAGGGTTTCCACCAGGTCTTTAGAAGGCCTTAGAATTTGGGGTCAAAGTTTTAACAATTATTCGGACCCGAACCCTAGGTGTGAAGAATCGGTCAAAAGTAACCCGAAATCGTCGAGCAGAAGTTTTCTCATACACATTTTTATGTCAGAAATAAAAAATTTCGCTGCTCGACATGATTTGTAATGTATTCAGAGAACATACCCTATTTTCGCCTCGATAGGTTGCAATTTTTACCTTGGTCAACTTGGGCTTTCTCTAATTATATGGTTTTAAAATTGAACGACTCATTTTTGGTGGAAACCCTGACGTATTGTTCGCCAGTCGTACCAGTTGCGATGAATTCACTGTAGACGCTCTTCGCTGCTTGCGCCATGAGTTCACTGTCTGGTGGGAGTCGTCGATAGCGCTGAATCGCTTCCCAGAATCGAAGATTCTCGTCTGCTCGTTCCTTCTATATAATGAAAGGAGTATGCACTCGCTTTCAGACCCCTAATTTAGACATCCTAACTAGTGGAGTCCCCGAGGATAGGACAGGCATGGAAGGGAACTACCCCAGACTAGGAAGGCACCTACCTGGAGGAACTCGCGAAAGAGTTGACGCCCGAGTTCGTGTTCGAGCAGCGAGTCAAAACGTTTGCCCCACCCGCGAACAACATCGTCGGTGATTTGTGCTTCGAGAAAACTCCGATAGAGTTGCGATCGTGTGAAGCGATTCCATGAGTCGCGCTCCATTAGTTTGAAAGCGACGAGTTGAGCGTCGTCGAATGTTCGTTGGTCGGGTGTCTTGAGCTTCTCTGTGAGCGCTGTTTTGGTGCGTGAATCGAGTGATACTTCGCGCTTTGAGTTCGCACTGAGATACTGCTCGACGATGTCGTGCGCGAGATCGTTTAACTCGTTACTGTCGTTCACTAGGCGGTATACTTCGACTGCTTCCCAGAATCTACACACAGTCCGCGTGATTGTTTTATGGCTTGCTCACTTAGGCAGCCTACGCACCCCATGTTCTCTTCGCTGTGCTCTAACCCCAGGTACTCCTTGAAGAGTTGGCGCCCGACGGTGTGGTCCATTAACCGCTGAAACGAGCTCGCCCATGAGCGTACTTCATTGTAGTTTAATGTTGCGTTTGCACTGTCCGCGAATTGTTTCATCCCCTCGCTCGCTGTCTCCATGCAACTCCAGCGCTTCAGTGCTGCCTGCCACTGTTCGCAGATTCTACACGTGGAGATAGCGAAGTAGAACGTGAAAGTGCTCGTGACATGCTCGAATAGGGTAGCTTGTGATGTCGGATGCAATGTGAGCATGCAATGGGCATGCACGTGCACGCGTACCTGTTTCGACGAAACATTGGGATACTGTGATTGCGTTGACAGAAGTCGCAATCGCAAGCTTCGTCGATTTCGTCGACGACACTCTCCCAGGGTCCTTTGTGCACCATTTGGGCGAACGGCACTGCTGCGTTCCAGTTTCCGAATGTCGTCTCGGCGCTCCAGTCCCACGCGTTGGGTCCATCGATAGCGGACGAACGCCCGCCATTGCTGTTGATCATTGTTGCTTATTGGATCAGCAGTTTTCTAAGTTTGCAATTCAGTCAGCTGGCGTGCGTACGACAGCTGGAATGGCCTTGCTTGCTTGTACTTTTTCAAAAGCAGTGCAGAGTGATTTCTAATGTAGCACAGTGGGAATTTATTGAACGCGGTGCAGAGAGAACAATCGTGTAAGCGAACAGCCTCTGTGAGCGCAGATGGAGACAAAGTGTTTGTGAGCTACGACATCGAGTGCGTCATTCACGTGATCGTGAGCTAATTACGAGTTTACTAACACGCACATACGTGTGAGTATTCGAGCTTGTGTACGTCTGTTTCTGTGAGTGTTCGTTGTGTGGCAGGTGCAACAGCTTTACACGCAGTAGATGCACACTGTCCGTCCACTTACTTTGCCATCATTTTCGTCTCTTTGAGTTGATCCTATAAGAAACACGCATGTGTACAGTACGTGAACGAACAAAGTCCATTACGTGTCGTACGTAATCGGAGTTTGCGAGACGCTGCTTTGAGGTAGTCGAGGTAGCGAGCTGCTATCGTTTTGGCTCTTCTAGTCGACTTGCTTAAAGCACAAAATGATGCGTGTTCAAAGCGTCGAGCGACAGGTGGAAGTTGTTCACATTCTCACGCATGTGCTCTGCCCATCGTTTATGTGTCTCGGTGAAGATCTTAGCTCCGTTTAGAATAGCTGTCGGTGCGATTTTCTTACAATGTACCTCGGCACGCTCGTGCGACGCGAAGAAGAGGCACAATAGTTTTTAGTTGATCGAGGTTGACGTTAATGACACGAATTGAAAAGAGCCGGACGGAGATGTGAGGAGAAAAGTGTTTTATCCTCGCTTCGACATTTGTCGAGTAAAGTGCATGGCTATCCGGGCTGGCCACAAGACGAATCATTAGGAACGTCGCGAGCAGGCAAGTGCGAGGAATTATTCAAGACAGCCAGATAGATAGGCCACGTGACGTGGCAAGTTTTGTTCAATTAGACACGACTAAAATAGCTTGTCTCTAGCCGTTAGCCTTTTTGGTATGCGCTCATGTTTGACAGAAGTTCTGTGCTGAGTGAGCAAGCAGGGTGAAATGGGTTACGGTAACGCCCACTAGCTGTGTACGTGTATGTACTACATCCAGTCACCGCAAGTGGAGACGTTATAACAGACGATGTTTAGTTTCTGCATATGAGATCGGCTGTCGACCGGGTTTGACTTGGTCCGAGATGTTCGAGATGGCTGAAATCGATGAACTCACACAGATTCGAACACCTGGCGAGGCTGTGCAGAAACACGAGAAGTTATCGTCTCCGTCACGAAAACGGTATATGAAGTTGGGCATAGACAAAGCAAAATTGGGCATTGCGTTGTAGGTCGTTGAAAGACTCGATTCAACGACAGGAAGAACGACAAGCGAGAGCTGAAACTATTCGGTCGAAATTGCAGGAAGAACGGGCGGCGCGTCTCAAGGAGCTTTCACGTCGTGTATGTACTGTATGTTAGCACTTTTTGCATGTACCGTTGGTGAGCGGTTTTTGAAACGGTTTGTCTCGAGCTGGTTGAACGACAGAAAAGGTCTGCTGTCTTTGATTTGTGCAACAAACAATGCAAGACAGCCGGCTTATGCAGATGTATTGCAGTTATTCTTTTGTAGAAGATACAGCAATTCTTTGTATGGTTTGTTTAAAGGTCGATGAAGTGCGCGCTGCTCGAGCGAACTTGATGGAGAAGAAGAAGAACTTTATGGATGAGCGTATGACGCGCGCTGAAGTTAATCGGACTGAACAGCTCAAAGCTATTGTTAAGAAGGCACATGATGAAGATGAGAAGGTACAGTGTCTGCTGATGTTTTTGCGGGACCGACTTGTTAGTGAGCACGAAATCGGGATCGGGATTAGGCACCAATCCAGTTTCGGGATCAGAATTTTGTTGTTATAGCATTTCAAGTACTTATGGCGTTGCGTAATCTTGCAAATAGCTCAGCGCAAGCAAAAGGCTTTTTGAAAGCTGACTCTTCAAGGTCAACGAATTTAATCACTTTTTGAGAAATTTTAAAAATGTTTGCAAAAATTTCCGATATTTTAGTTAAAAAAAACGATAATTTTTTTTCAAAACTTATCTTTTGATCTCCGAAATTTTGACTTTGTCGATTCCGAAAACGGCATCGGGATTGTAAAAACCCTGATTTTCATCATTTCTGGTATCGGGATATTTTCTCGCGGAAACGCTATTGCATGGGAGTGTATATGAGCGAAAACGTGTCCGATCTCCAAATGCTTGAGGTCGGTCGACTCAAGGATGTCACACTCTGGGTGGTTTGAAACCGATTCACGACAGGTACCCACCGTCGGACTAATGGGTACCGCCAGACTTGGCTCGACAGTGGCGGGGTAAAGACCTCGGTAACACCGTGCTCAGGGTCATCTTCGATGTTAGGACCAGGTCGCAACACCGGTTTAACAGGGGATCGTTGATACGTACTGTACATAAAGCAAAATTTGCGCTTCAGTCAATTGGGATTATGCATCTGTCATTAGTATCACTACCTGGACTCACATTGTCAACGCATGCATTAGTAAAAAAGATTGCAACAATGCCTATTAAATGTTTGATGCTTTCATTTAGGTTCACGAAATCGCCTTTATAAATTCCCTCGAGGCGTGCAATAAACGGCAAGAAGTTCTTGCTAGACACGTCGAGGTCGAGCAGCGACTTCACTCGATACAGGTAGGGAGGTTACATCGGTACAATATGTAAAGTTGTTCTTTCGCCGAGTTGGATGCATGTGCAGTTGTGGATTTGCAGGAGGAACGGCAGCGAAAACTCGATGAAAAAGCGGCGAGAGAAACGGCTGCGGAGGTAGAGTATGTACAATGTATGTGTACAAATGTGTGTGCGTTTTGGCCTTGCTGTGTATGCTCTCGTTTGACGAACGTTTAAGCGCACTCTCCATCAACTTTATCATATACATACATGTATGTATGTAGATCTGTCTTAAACACGGTCGCTAACTTGCTCTTCCCTAGTGATCTAAACAGTGGGGCAACACATGTAAAGATGAAAGTGCTGCTGTACGGAGAAGTGCGTTGAAATAACACCACAAGAACTTACTTGAACAGGAGTTGACATTTTTGCCTTTTACTTTGAATCCCTTTTGGTTCAACGTGTTGCACTGTTTCTTAACGCCATTATAATCAAATGTTTTTTATACTGTTTACAGAAGTGTCCAATTCCTGAGCGACTGTTTATGTCTTTGTGTCGACTTGTAGGAACGCAGACGCATTCTCGATCAAGAACGCAAGAATAAACTGGCTGAAATGGCTGAAAAACGACAGAAACGAGAACAACAGGTTTGTCTATACATGCTGTACACAGGTATCGTTAGGTGTGTATGTTAAGACAGAGATGTCGTTGTTGAGAAAGAAATAGAATAGAAATAATACGGGACTACAGCAGGTTATTGCAATAGACGGAATGGTTACGTATTGATCTTTGTGTGCACCTAACTTGTGGGACGAGAATTCGTTCAGTTTCTTACGACAATAGGACCGAGTCTTCGCAATAACAATGTGTTTATAAGGCTTTGAACAAAATAGAGACGAAACTATCTACTACACTTGCGACTAGGTTCGTTCACAACGAATTGAACATGAAAAAGAACGGCAACTGCACGCTGCTGCAAAAGCCAGGTTATCCTCTTAACCCGTCTCTTTGGGTTAAGGTTATAGTTTGATTATTCGTATAACAGGGAACGAGAGGAGAGACTTGCTGAAATCAAGGCTGCTCAACAAGCCAATACGGAAGTACTGGCTCAGAAGATTCAACACAAAGTATTACACGTTTGCATACAACTAGTGAGAAATCTATGACCTAACGTCACGGACGCTAGTACTCTACTTCTCACAGTATATTCTTCATTATCCCGTTCCAGTCTGCTTTTTCCTATTCTCGTACGTTCCGATCGGCTGGACGTTCCAGTGAGTTCGTCTGAATAACAATCGTTCCTGTCCGTTCGCCCGCCTGATTCCGACCCGAAATTGTCGTTTGAATTTGAAATAACTTTTCAAACTGGTTCTTTCTTATTCGCTCGTCGACCGCTCTGGGGAGTTAGCTAACACGAGGGAGGGTGCAGCCAATCGATGGCGTCTGCTGCTAGATGCGCAGCCGACGGACCACCTAACACTACAATCATATTGAAGTTATGCATATTTTTGTCTACTCTAAGCAGTATTGAGTGTGTTATTGTTTTGCAGCAAGAGAAAACTATCAGACGATATGAAGAGAATCTCGAACAGATAAAGGCTAAAGCGAGCGAATTGAGCAGTCCACGCAACTTTATTGGCGTTGGAGTGAGTGACGACTTGCAACATTCGTTGAATCGACCTCCGAGTGCTTCTCCCTTTCCTCGCAGCAAATTTTGTACTGTCTGCTCGGCATTGGTAATCCTCTCTCGCATGATTCTACTTATCGATAGACGGAATCGACTAATTCTAGTGGCGATTAAGAGACCGTTCTTATAAAGCGCTAAATAGATGTCGACTAAATATTTAGAAACCTCTAGTGGTGTTTGAGAATCTGGCTATTTAGTTGACTTTATTTAACCGCTTTTAGGAACGCTTTCTAATTCAGGTTAATGTTGAAAGGCCGTTTGGCTTTCCTATTGGCAGTACTAGCATTCTAGGCTGTTTTCCACTGGATTTACGTCCAAAACAATGAGCTTTAATGAACAAATAACTTAGCCGAACACGCTTTTTAGTCTTATTTATCCATCGTCTATCGTATGGGCTCTACGCATAAAGAAGAACATTCGTATATACGATGGCACTAGTGCTGCGTGCAGTCTAGTTGAATTGCTTGCTAGATTATTCCATATGCGTAACACTTCTTTGAGAATTAATCTTCATTATTTCACAGTTCCTTGTTCTTTTCTGTAAAGCGCGGCTTCGCTCTTTTCATTCGGTCTCTACTTTAGCTACCAAGTGAGGTGCACCTCTTGTCCCATATTCGAGCCCAGAAACACATCGATGCATCGAACAAAGAGAACGTCCCTCAATCGCCGCCTCCGCAGCCACAAGAGACGGAGAGTGGAGAGAACTTGACTCGAGTAATTTTTAAATACTTTCTTCCTTGACTGTGTTGGAATTGTGGGGAGTAAGAACGGCGACAATGCGGTGCATTGACAGGAAAGCAGTGTCGAACAAGCGGTTATCATCGATGCACCGGACGAGAAATTGTCGAGCATTGCTAGCGATGAGAAGTCGCTCGACAAGAGCAAGAGTGTGGCGGCGAAGAAGAAGAGGCAGACTTTGCGGAAACGGATGCAGACTAAGTACGTGTGAATAAGCTCGCTAAGGCTGCAGTGTCCCTCGGTGCATGCTGTGAATGTCTCTTTCTAGGGCGAATGAGTATCTGGCTCAGGAACGACCGAAGCTGGCTACTGAATCGCAGAATAGACCCAAGTACTGAGCGTATAGTTCTGTCGTTCAACTTCTCTGTGTACTGTACATCTGGCTGATACTTCTACCGACCTCGTCGCTATGTACAATACATGTCATTTAGGGATGACCACTGGATTTGATAGAGCTTTAGCATCGTCGTTCACGTGCAAGTGCTTGTTATTTGTAGACTGCAGAAGACATTAAAAGAATTGTGTCGACTCGTCGACACGAACGGTACTGAACGTCGTTGGCTCGACGCTGATTTACACTCGCTTGAAAGAAGTGTCGGTGAAGTCAGCAGAATTCTGTCCAAACATGTACGTTGCAGTGTGCGTATGCATGTACTCAGTGTAGTGCTACTAGAATACTTTAAGGAAAGTACAGTGCATGAGCTGACTGTTGAATATTTGTGAGATTTTCCTTTTTCTTTTGTATCAGGTTTCCGACGATCAAGAATGCCTGTTCGCACTCGACGGTCAAGTTCCGTTGCTGAGGTTGATCGGTCTTCTTGAGAAGCGCTCGGTTGTTTTACCAACACGGTATTTTGAAGTGTCACACGTACTGTTTGTTTCATAACTGTACGTTACGTTCTAGATCTCTCCTGAATGTTTGCAATGCAATTAAGTTAGCAATTGACGCGAATTTTCGAACGACTGCGGAGTTACTTTATTCTAATAAGCTCCTCGTCTTTCTCGATTGCTTACTCTTTCAACTCTCGGTACGCACTGGAAAGAGATGTTTACGTACAGTACGTAACAGTGCTTCTAGGAGTTAAACCCTCGAGATAACCCTTCGGTTCCTGTCGACAAAGCACAGTCACTCGCGAGCAGTATCGTCCTAATCGATTTAATCGATTGCGCTATAAAATCACTCATGCAAGGTGTTACCACTCCCGACCTGTGCACACCGTTTGGCGGCAGTGATGGACTTGTTACACGTCTGCATCTAACCCTCAGGTTCGTCGTTTTTCAATTGGCTTTCCTCGATAGAAGTTTATCTTTTCTAGCTATCTGGTCTTTGGAAACTTTGTCGAGACTCTCGACAGTGTTGTTAGTGCTCAGAGTTCGACTTTTGATGATCAGACGGTCGTTTTGATCGAGAGTGGGTTTCGCTTGATGACAACTATTTTGGACATGTTGTGTGCACGGTATTCTTCTCACGTTCTTTCTACGGCTTTTTAACGACGAGTTCTTACTGTGTGCAGTCGAGTGGCCCACTTCTTTGATGAAACGTTCACCGACTCGACTCATCTCGTTGAGGTTATCAAAGCGACGAAACTGTGCAACATTGTTTCGTTTTTGTACATGATTCTACTCTCACCGGATGTCCAGTCGCAGTATTGTGATCGCGCCAGTCCGCCACAGTTGGCGGGTTCGACGCTCGAGCTTGTCGCGGTTGCGATTGAATTTCTTATTGCGTTTGCTGTTGCCAATGTCAGGGCTATTCAGGTGTGTAGCGATAGTGGTTTCTAATCCGAGAGTGTTTATGACAGATGCACAGTTTGGCACTGCATGTTTACTCTTTATGTACAGTACATAGTGTGTGTACGCACGCTTACATGTATGAACAGTTTGTAACGTACAGTACGTGCTTTGTAGGACGTTCTCAGTGAGGATGGAATTTCTCTGGAATTTCGACATGTTGTTTCTTTCCTTCTCAACTATTCCCTCCATCATAACTGCACGGAGTTGCTCCACTCCGTTATCGTTGCTGTTGGTCATTTCACCCTTCTCCACTCGGAGGGTCAGGTACAGAACACTCTCCTTTCATCCCATCAAAACTTCTCCTTGTGTAGATGAAGTCCCCCCCCCCCCCACCCATTTGAGC
>JAQGBB010001287.1:0-13977 GCA_034691745.1 Prismatolaimus dolichurus
ATTAGCTACCTTTTTAACGCATGATCGGCTAACTTGAGTGGGTACAAAGCAAGCACTTTACTCTATGCACCATTTATCGTGCTTCGCCTCATTACCTAATGCATGATTAGAGCCGGGCGTCAGGCATGGCGGAAGTAAGCTAACGTTCGGGCGGATAGAAAGAACTTTCACCATTGTGGCACAAATATATTATAGAGTTGAGATCGAAGAAAAAGACACAAACACGAGATGATAGAAGATGCAACGAGACGTAGAATCACGACGATTAGCTTCTTAGAGTTGAGCCAAAGTGCTTTGTTGCTGATGATTGTTCGACGTCAGCAGACTTGTGTACTGATGGCCGAACTTGTCCTGTACCTGCAACGATTGCTGCTCGTGATCAGCACCGCAGATATCAGAACCGTCGACAACGACTGCGGTCGAAACCGAACTCGGTTTCCTCTCAGACGCCTCGGGCGTTATTGCCAGCTTCAGGCGCTAGAAATAGAAAAGGCGAACATCGTTGGATGTGAACATCAGCCTTCTCGTCTGCGATGGCTTCCAACTTCGAGCAGTGATCCTTCAAGCGTCGTCAGATAGTAGATTGCGTAGATCGGAATGAACGACAGTGACGAGAGGCGTAAAATCCAGCCGATGACCACTGACCAGCCGGGATACTCGTAGCCGGGAAACTGCAATGGTCGCATGTCGATAATCGCAAACACGAAGATCACCTAAAGTGGGCGTTTTGCGAATGTGTTTGGTGTGTGAGGAGACGATAGCACAGATATGCAAACTTCCCAGAATGAACACCGGACTAATGACCATCCAACAAATGCGCCAGTAAAGGCTTGGTCGAAAGCCGAGCATTGCGATTACGTCACTCGTAAATCGTTTTACGCCTAAAAATTAACTTTTTATCGTAAGGGGCTATCCATTAATGACGTCGCTTGCCTGGGTGGGTTGGTCAAGAAATTTTGCACAGGAAGTGACGCTACGTGTAAAAGATAGCCTATCTTTACGTGCTAAGTCTAGTGACGAGGGTGGGTGGGTCTAAAATTTTGAATTTTCAAGTGACGTCATTAATGAATGACCCCTAAGGGAAAGAAGGGCTCCGACAATTTTAAATATCCGTCTCGCTACCGTAGAACCAGCAAACTGCGACCGCTTCAACAGAGACGACGATGAGTATCGTCAGTGAGACGCCGTAATGATCGTAGAACTCAATCAGATACTGACCACCCTAGAGGAAATAAATAAGTCAGGACCCGTACTGAAATCAGGAACATCGCTTCGTCAATGTTCACACGCACATATGTGGTCGTCGGGAGTGCGCCGAGATAACAGTAGCTACAGAGTGCGAGAACGAAAAGCTCTCGATGTCTACCGATGACGTTCGGAAACTCATCGCAAAATGCTGTGATCACCGATTCGAGACCACCGAACTATGGCGTTAGCGAAGTCTGTGTTTAAGCAGAAGGTTGCTCTCCCATTCAAACGCCTTGCTTACTGTACTATCAAGTCCGAGCGTGATTAACATAAAGAAGAAGATTACAGCCCAAAACGATGAGCCAGGCATGGTTGCAATCGCCTGCGGATAGACGATGAAGATGAGACCAGGACCTGATGAGTTGAGCACAATGAACACTGGTGGAAGACTTCACAGCTGACCATCATACCGCCTTCGCCTGCAACGTCCCTGACATCCCGACCCAGCTTCAACGACATGTAGCCAAGAACGGAGAAAATGACGAAGCCAGAGAGCAGGCTTGTCAGACAGTTGACGATACTCGTTATAATTGCATCTCTGAAGGACCAAGGATAGATAGGTAGCCGGTGGGTACACCCAGCTTTTACTAGCCAGGAGTAGCTAAGATACACAATACGCATATAAATGTTCAAATTTCGAACTTGTAGCAGTTGTTGTGGAAGTCGTTGTAGCTTGAAAGTGCCATCAAAACGCCAAAACCAGGACCTAAAACGCAGTGCTTGACTAACATCTAGCTGCCAATTTTGCACCCGAGCGCAGCTTACATACCAAGCGAGAAGAATATTTGCGTTGCGGCGTCGATCCAGACCTACAAGCGAACTCATCATACGTGCAACACATTGACGACCATTCGGAGGGTGCTTTCACTGACTCTTGTGTCGTATAGGCGCTCCCACTGCGGTGTAAGGTAGTACTCTATGCCCGTCATAGCACCGGGAAGCGTGATGCCACGAAACAGCAGTATCGTAAGCACAACATAGGGCATTGTCGCGGTGATCCAGACTGCCTAAAACGTCGTTTAAGCGTGTCAGGCTAAACCGATTTAGCCCTCCGGAGTCATTGTTTCCTTGCCTTTCCCGTGCTTTTAGGACCTTTCCAGAGCGAGAAATAGACGAGAATGAAAACGGTCAAGAGACAGAGTGCCATCGACCACTTGATTGCACCAAGATGTTCAAGTCCGTCTGCCTTGTGGATTTCGAGAACTTCCCGTCTGCAGAGAAGAAAGGGGATTGATGTTCACGAGTATTACTGTAGTTTCTCAAGCTTGTAACGTATTTACAGGAAGAATTCTTGCGCCGGCGACACGTTCTCGCTGGAGTCGTTGCTGTGCCGGCTTGCGTTACCCAGGTCGTCCGAACAGTTTACTGTATTCCACGTGTTATTGCACGTCTTCCACGGAACTTCAGCTCGAAATGAGGACACCATGAAGTAGAGCGCCCACGAGATGATAGTGTTGTAGTAGAATGAGACGTACGAGTTGATAATCGCAATCGCAATACCGATGCCTACGATTCGGTATACTGGGTAAGCGAAGATAAACTTGGATTTTGGGCTAACCTTTGAAGATTGGACAAACTTTCTTCCATATTGATATACACCCAGATTGGTGATACTGACCAAGAGCCAACTCCAAGTAGAAAAGTGGTAGGCCGCCGAGAAAGAACATGATAAAGTACGGAATGAGAAAAGCGCCTAAAAGAACGGCAAAACATCGGAGCTGTAAAACTACGGCCCAAAATATTGTGTCAATGGACATGCACATCTGGCGTCACGTCTGGAGGGGGTCGAAGCGCAGTTATAGACAAGAATAGGGGCCATCCATTAATGACGTTACCTGCCTGGGTGGGGCAAGAAATTTTTCACAGGAAGTGACGCTACGTGTAAAAGATGGCCTGTGTTTATCTGTCAAGGCTAGTGACGAGGGTGGGTGGGTCTAAAATTTTGAATTTTTAAGTGATGTCATTAATGAATGACCCCATAGGGGAAAAATCGACTTTTGATGTGACGTCATATGAGTATGTCCACTATCCATAGCTGTCCTCATTCCCACCTCCACCATTACGGTAGCAGACGTACGGAAACCTCCAGACGTTCGACAAATCTACAGCGAAGCCTATCACTGCTAGCAAAAATTCGAGCTTGCTATTCCACTTCTCTCGAACGTATGGCTTGTCGATCTTTATCGGCGACGACGAGGACGATGTCGCCGTGCGAACATAACCCGGAGAGAAGCCCATCTCCTCAAAGTCCTCAGGGCTAGCGATCCTGATCGCCGACGCCCCGACAACTCCGTCCGTGTGCGAAGCGACGGTCGCGACGAGTTGAACCTCGTCGACGCTACCGACGCCATTGTAGAGCGTCTTGTTGCGACCATTTGTGGTCAACGCGAAAGCCTCACGCTCGCTCGCCGCACTTGCCGACGAGTGCTTTCGCGTCGACGAGGTGGTCTTGCGGAAAAACTTTCGCATTATTATCCCGCGAGATGCAGACTTAGTGCGGTAAGGAAATTAACGCCAATCGGCGGCGGCGAATCGATTTGGTGATATGGTGGGTGGAAAACCAGAGCTGTTGCTAGTCCGCATACTATAGGGTACCACGTGTCTGCTTGAAAGCCGATCGGGTGCTAATAAAGCAAACAATAGTCTGAAACAATGCCGCCCGTCCGCCTGGAAGGAAAGGAGGAGGACGGTCGTGCGGTTAACTAACGTCGCCCGAGTCGAGTTCCTTCCCTGACGCCTCGCTAGATAAGAAATGAGCGATAGCCTATACGTTGGGCAATCAATTTCGTCGCTTCGCACGCGTCTGTGCGTTCACGACATAATTTCCGAGCGGATAACAATTGTAATTGAGCTTGGTGTGATCCTCCGCACAATGCAGGCGTGTGTGAAAGTTTGTGTTGACGAAGACGAAGCGAGATGGAGGAACGAACTCAATTGTCCGTCGAATACTCATCTGCATCGTCTCTCATGAAAGACAGCAGGTGTCGGCGATAACGCGCAATCTTTTCTCACAAGTGTTTCTCGCGAGCTTAACCATTTGGGCAAAAAGTGTTCCGACGAATTGAACAAGTTGGAAAAGAGATACAGTGTGCCAGTCTGCTTAACCAGAGGTGAAAAACTTTGAGGGCTCGAATAGCTATACCGCTTTATGGGCGCTAGGCGATCAATATGTATAAAACCTTTTAGAATGGAAGTTAGACCTGGCAATAATACAAGTTAAGCTACGATGTTACATGATGTGAGCTCCTTTTTGCGAATAACATAATAAAACGTACGTATAGGATAATTATACGGACCTCCGCCATTTCGATAGCAGATGTAGGGAAATCTCCAGATGCACGCCAGATCGATGACAAATCCGGTGACGGCAAGCAAGAACTCCATCTTGTTCGCCCAGGTCTCGCGCACCACCGGTGGTACGATGCGTCGAATCATCTCTCGTTCGAGCGCCTCCATCTTCGCGGCGATGACGTTTGGAGCTACGTGCGGTGGTGGGGTCTTAGAAACTGGATCCTCGTCGATGTTTGCGTCGGCCTCTTCAGCTTGATGATCCGTTTCCGCCATTTTGCTACTCCGTTGATGTTTATAAGCGACGTACTTGTCGTCTATGATAGGAAACTGATTCGCCGCTGTGTTTCTCAGATTGGAGAAACGTTTGTGATCGTTCGCGATTATTCGCGCATGATTGTTTCTCACCATCGTGCGACCAGCGCTGAATGAAGGAGAATTCCATAAAGCACGCTATGTGTTGCATTCAGCGAAGATCGAAATGAGCCAAGTCCGATTAGCAACTTGCTCATGATAGGAAACTGTGAACGTCATGCATATTTGGCATGACGTTCACAGTTTCCTATCATGAGCAAGTCCGATTAGCAACTTGCTCATGATAGGAAACTGTGAACGTCATGCCAAATATGCATGTGCAACGTGTCTTGGCACTTTCACCTCAGGAAGTTATGATTGGAAGTAGGCGTTAAAAGGGAATTCTGACGGAACAAAGAGCGGGATTTTTGTGCACGTGCAACAAACTTCGTAATTGCAGGGTTAAATTATAGCTACTTCTCAAGCAGCAGTAGCTAAAGCTCTCTCGGTTTGGCTCCTCTTGAGTGGATTTCGGGGCAGCTCGCCATGTATTGTCCTCACTGAACTCAAATCGAATAGCGCAGCAGGGTTTTGGAGGTGTCGAAAAAGGTTATCGCGATAATCAGCGTGCTTTTTCGTGATATTGCACTGCGACGTAGTTATAAAAAGCGTTTAACGATGTGCTATGTTCTGGCTGCCAAATGACATAGCCAGGACTTAATAAAGTGTTTGCATCTTTCACGCAGACATCCGCTGAGAAGCTGGTAGGAGACCGGAAGACCATTGTTCGCGAATAAGCCTTCACGGAGTTTTCGTGCCTCATTTTCATAAATCGCACGTATGTGCACACACACACACACGTAGGGCCAAAACGTTCTCAAGTGAGAAGAAGAGGCTAATGCAGTCGGATAAAGCTTTTAGCAAATTACCTCCAGTCTCAGCTACCGTACTGTATATCAATACCACGACGATGCACAACTAGTAAAGGACCAGAGCAAAAGAAGAGCTGGCCAAAAAGAAGCATGCAAAAACCATCAGCTTCGCAGCTAACCATGCATGCACAATGAACAATAAGTTTTGAGTATCAGTTTTCAAACTATAAAGGTATGGCACAGACAGCTACTGTAGACAAATGAACGTTCACACGAGTAGTGTCGAGGATTGAGCAAGCTCCGAGTACAGTACAAGCTGGGACAGATCAGACGAGAGTGCAGCCAGAGCAGCGGGACGGATAGCGTTCGATGTAGATCATCTGCTGTTCGCCGTAGATCCAGAACTTCTCGTGGACCTCGTTACCCTTCTTGTCGAGCTTACTGCGGCAGCGATAGGTGACCTCGGTCATCGGGATCGCGCGAATCCAGTGGTGCTACAAAGCAACTAGCTGATACATTGTACGCTCACTGAACCAAGGGGTGGCTACAACCCTCAAGAATCGTCCTAAATCCTAATGATCGTCCCTGCCTTCTACATACTTGCTGATGAGTGACGCAGCAAAGATTGGGTTTATCGTGTTCGGCGATGATGCGACTTGAAGCTTCATTGATTGCGGCATGAGGATGATTCTGCACGGGCAGGACCTGCAAGTCAGAGAACTTGGCAGAAAGAACACTGCAGTTTATTAGCTTGCCTACCCTGAGCTTTTACTCTTGAAACGTAACCGGACCGAGAGCCGTCGCGAGCTTCTTCCAGCGTACCTCGACGTCGGGAATGTCGCACACCGTGTCAACGTAGCTCGACCTCACCGTATGACTAGAAAGAGAATGCTTTCCCGCCGGAGATTTACGTGGGTGATCGTCGATTATAATGTAACGCAAAGCTGATGATAGTACTTCACTTTTGCCCAACCGTCACAGCGGCCACAGGTTATGCGGCCACTCGCGTTGCAATTCTCACAGTTCACTCGGCCTCGCTCCTCACACTTTCGGCATCTGCAAATGAGCTGCAGCGGATCTCATCGACCTGTCAAGTGGCAGCTTGTATGGCAGACCGCTTGGCTCCTTTTCCGTCACAAGCTGTGCAGCATCGTTTCGAGTCAGTACCAATATGACCGTTGCTGTCATAGTACGACGTCATCTCGCCGGAACCGCTGCATCTACCACATCTCGTTCTACCACTACGTCGCAGTCTCCGCAGCGGTTGTGTCCCCTGCCTCTACAGACGTGGCATGTGACCTTTCCGCATCTTCCGCATACCTATTCGCCGAAGGAGACGCGATAAAAGTGGAAAGCACGATCATGCTTTTCCGATTAATCCCCTTCTATGTTCTTGCCTCAACACTCTCCGTGTGCGGCACTTTGACACGGTGTTCAGCCATTTGGAACGGAGCTAGAGGCTTGTTGACGATAATTTCCCACAGTGTTGGCGGTGCGCCGTTCGCACGACCATCGACATAGGTTCCTGCAAAAGCGATAGTATCTGGTTGAACGACTATAATACAGCATCACAAGTAAGATGCAATATGCTCTGACCGGGTCGATAGGGTTCTTCTATCGAGTCGACTGACCGGCTTTCCCTGAACGAGTCCAGAACGTACTAAACGAGAGAAAGGAAAACCCATCTCATTTTAGTACTGTCAGAAAAGACGCTGTTCGTCTGCGACTTGAGGAATAAAGAAAAAATAGAACTTTTAAGATATTTTTTTGTTTGTTCTAATACACAAGAAAAAAATAAAAGTTCTTGTAAAAGTCCTTTATTCCTCAGATTGCTGACGTGCTCGACAAGAGTTACCAGGAAGGCCCAACGCGACTCGATGTTCTTGACGTGCATATTGCGGACAGCAGCTCGCCGCCAGGTTGAATCCTTCGAGACTTCAACGAGAAGGGCCTGCTTTGCTTTCTCTTCGTCCATATTGAGATGAAGGCCAGTCCGACTGAAAGAAGACTTGAAAGTTTCTTGTCTGCTATAGAGAGGGGTTTGTTAGCTTACGGTATATATGGGTTCCACAGTTTCCAACCTTCGAAACCGATGGTCGGACGAGCTTTTGTCTCAGCAACCCTAAAGCACGAGACATGGACGAAAAAAGGTTGATCGCAAAAGGGCTGTCCTGAAAGAGAACGGAAAAGGGTGCTGGAACACATCTGGCGAGACGAAAAGGATTTTCTTTGAAGGAAGGCTGTCACGTGACCGCAGCTGCTAACGATCAAGGGTCGAACACTTGTATGTCGGCACAAAAAGTAGCGAAGAGTTTGCGCGCGGCGCCAATTTTGAATCTTTGCTTTCAACATGCTTGCTCTCTATCTTCTTCACCGCTTATTGCTTCAATTTCGAGTGGTTCTGCTAAGATTACGTCGAATCGAACGTCTACGGCTCTTGCTGAGAGACACATTCACATCAGGTGACGAAAAGAGGCGGGTTTGATTATGTTTGGTAGGCTTTTTTAACACAGTCCTTTTACAAAAAAATCGATACAATCTTTTGCGTTTTCGTTAAAAAGGGGACGGAGGGGGGCTCCTAAAAGGAATCCTTTTCGTCAGTGTTCCGCTTCGCCCTTTTCGTTCGTCCCTCTTCCCTTTTCCTTCAGCCCTTTTCGTGTCAGTGTTCCGCACTTAAAATCAGAAGTCATACATGCATGCATAACATGCATGTTATAAAAGCACTCATGAGACTAAGTGTACTCGTACACGAGTGTCCACAATAAGCCAGCTTACTCTGTTGCTGGGAGTGATGCTACATCGTTCGCTGATGGATTGGTTTGATCGGTGTCTGGGTCGACCTGTGGCTTCTTGTCCGACGACATCATTAATAGTAGGACAAAGGACGGCGAACTTTGCACGTCCCGGCTCGTGCTTCGGTGTGCTGTTGAACGAGTTGAATCGAAACGAACAAATAAACTGAACGTCTGCTTACTAAGTATTGCGATTCCGTGTAATAAGCTTTTAACGGTTCAGAAGCCGCGAACGCTTGGAAGTCTCTCTACTCTCTTATCTTTGCTCGTCGTTAGTGTTCTCAACAATATTCTGCGTGTGTCTAGCTTGATTGGGTTTCGGTATTGTAACGTTATTGTATTGTTTTCCTAATGAAGCCTGCCGAAGTAATCTCATCGTCTAGCTAAAGCTTGTAACGAACATGTCGTTGGAAGTACGTTTCACTATAGAAGCATTGCATAACTATAGCAGTAAGGTTGTTGGTTAGAATTTCATGCTGAGTTGCAGTCAAAATACATACGCAGTCTATGGATTTACGGGAAATACGAGACGATACAGATGCCAGTGTTCGTGATAGCAAATGGTTGTGCAACTTGTCTGAAACTTTGGAAATTCGACCCTCAAAAATTGAGACTTGAACGCCAAAAACTCTTTTCAGTCCACTGTCCATCGCAGCCTATTAGGTGGCCTGATTATGCCAACAAGGCAAATTCCAGAAGAACTCTTTCGCAGCTTCTGTTTAGAGACCGGAACGTTCGACTGAGCGAAGGCTAGATAGTTTCCCACTATGAGACTAGGCCATATGTAAATAGCACTGCATCGAGGATCTGCACAATGTGATCAAGGTGAGACAGACTTCGCACAAAGCATTTTTCAACGATAGAATCCCGACTTCGTAGCATATCAAATACGAAATATAAACTCATCAGCTATCCTGTAGATAACCCGCATCTAGCCATGTAGCCACCATAGTACTACTCAGTACATTGATGGCCCTGTGTCATTTTCTGCCTGCCCGCCTCATATTCTCAACGTTCGTGCGTAATAGCCCGTTAACAATCTCCGCATTTCGCTTCATCACTTCGTTGCTTCCGTACGCTGCAACCTCGTCGTCATTCTCCGCCGTCATTGGTTGATACTGTTGAAAAGCAGCGATCTCGCTTCGTCCAACTCGAGCCATATTCTCCAGCGAGGTTCGCAGCAAGCCATAGATGATCTCAGCATTGCGCTTCACCCCACCTCTTCTGGCGGCGCCGAATCCGAATAGCAGCTGAGCAGCGCTATCCGCATCGGAGAGGTCAAACACGCCGGGTGGTCGGCTGAGCTGTGACGTCCCGAAGTACGCCTGAAACACACTGAAACTTCTTTTCTCGGTCTTGAATGACCCACGCAAGAACGTACCTTACGTGCTGCAGCTGAGAAGCTGGGCACAAATGACAGGGCTCCAGTGCTACCGACAATGAGGGCAAACGATACGGTAATAAGTGCGCGAGACATCGTGAATATTGTTCGCTCTGTCACGTAGTTCTTCGATGAAAGCTTTTAGTTCAAATACGTAGGTGCACCGCTTTTATATACCTTGTTAGCAAATCTGAAGCTATTACCCCGCATTAGCTGCAGCTGAAACTGACAAAAGAGCTATTAATTATCTGCGAAAGCATTTCGCGACTGACCGTTTCTGATTAATAACACCCACTTAGTTGCGTCTCACGCAATTTGCAAACGAAGCGTCAATTTCCTAATGACGCAAAATTGTGATTAGGGGCCATGCATTTATGACGTCACGGTTTGAGAGGGGAGAGGGGTCCGGCCGAAAGTGATTTTATGTGTTATAAGTATCCAAAAACCGCTGACATAGACAGCAGGGGGTCCGAAAATTCGAATTTTTACGTGACGTCATAAATGTATGGCCCCATAATATTCTCTCCCTAAGAGCTACAGGTGACGACTGGCACCATTGTTTTACCCACACACAGAGTAACATTTGCGAACACTAGGAAAAGCACCATAAAACCAGCGAAAACCTCAAAATCATCAATAAATACCGTACTACACTTTAACTGTGCGTGCACGAAGAAAGATGCGGGAAAAGTGCGATATAACATGCACTCGGAGGAGAAAACACAAACAAGCACACATATACACGACACGATAATGATTATGGCTCGATAGTACACGTAAAAACTCAGTAGACGGCATAGAAAAAACGATATCAAAAGCAGGCACTTGGACCAAAGCACAACCGTCTATGGGAGCTAGAATAGCGAGCGACAGACAGAAAGATAAGGGAAACAACACAAGGCAACTCTGAACCTAGAGGCGATAGTAATCACAAAAGAATCGAAGCATGGGAAAGTAATGAAGAAATATGCCCTAATGCACCGTTCACCAATATTGAATAGAAAGTGTGTAAAAAGCACAAAAATATCCAGATATTGCACCAAAAACACTCCCACTCACTAAAATAAGACGTAGAGCAATGCGTCTGCAAAAATCTGAGCATCTCGTCTGCTTGGCTATTAGCATGCATACGGTAGACGGGTAGGTATTGCAGCATTACGTGGAATTAATCGAGGAAAACTAGGAAGAGCACTTTCTCTTATTTTGGCGCAAGGGTAATTCGGGTTCATTTCTCGTAGTGAATCTTTGTCATAACAATATCGCCAGTTGAGATAGTCTGCATGCCAGCATCGACGGTTCGCCGCCCGCTCGCAGACTTATGATGACCATTGATGACAGTGTGACACTTGCAGGCGCAACACGACGCGCTCGTCGTGCCATTGATGGGCGGCCCACCATGCTGGCCTCGATACGCGTCACCGTTGCTCGAGACAATTCGGCGACCTCCGGCGCCTTCTTCGTTGCCTCTTTCGTCCACGATGATCTACGGGGTCAAACGGGGGTCAAACATCCCTTACATATGCGCCCTTTCTCAATTAAGCTTATCGACCATTAAGTGTGTGTAAAAGATGGGCTACAAACACACACTGCTTGCGTACTTTGAAATTCTCGCGTCGAGCCGGAGGGCCACCGCGCGCCTCGGTTGCTTTGGCAGCAAAGCTCTCGATATGGTCTTGCGATATCTGATCGACAAGGCGATCGTATCCGGGCCGAACAATGCTAGAAATGATCGCAGTTCACTCAAAATCCGAACCAAGTCCAGTCCACTACCTCGTCATAGAGTTGTAGATCTGCGGAACGAGCAGACGAACTTGCTCCGTAGCTATCTCGACAAGCTCGTCAGTGAGCGGGCGTTGAGACCACACCCTGAATAGGTACTCTTTATCACAGCTGGAATCAACGATCCTGAATAGTCCCGACCTCGGGTCCTTCTTCGGACTCTCTCGAAGCTGCACGTCCGACGCCATCAGTGACTCGGGTGCGTACAGGCGTTGCAGTGTGAAGAACGTGACGGGCTTTATCTCGTTCAGGGGGCGACCTGTCCGCTGGTGTTGAAGCACCGCATTTGCCGCCTATTAAACCGTGGCCACAATATTTGAAACCCCTTGGCCAGTTGTCAGCTGTAACATTTGCTATCTCTTGTACGTAAAGGACTTCCTCGCCTCTCTGCAACAAACGCCAAATATCGCGTTTTTCACGTGGAACTGCCTACTAGAAAAGTTGGGTAAAAAGATTGGCGTTTCCCTAGCCACAACCTTACGCGCACTAGTGTAGAATATAGAGACCACAAACATGCAGACCATAAATACGGCGCTACCGCAGGCTACCGCAAAAACCCGACATTGTGTTCCACATTTTAGTTTTTCGTACGTCCTCTAGAAGCTAGCCCCATTACGTGCTCGCAAAGCTAACCTGCGTGTCATAGACGTTCCGCAGCGTCGTCGCATACTGCTCCCGCAGGACCAAGCTGACACGCTTGCAGTCGTGCATCACCTTCAGCACCGTCGCCGATTCGAGCAACTCTCGAATGCCCGACTCGATAACGATCGCCGCACTGTGCGCCACGTCAAAGAGATAGATGCGTGCTGGAGTCGCGAGCGCGAGCAACGAGAAGAAGTCTTGCCCGCCCACCGTAACGAGCTTGAAGTCGACCCCGATGAGTGCCGGTCGCTGTCCGATCTCCTCGCACGCCTGCTGTGCTTGTTTGAGCGTGCGAATCGTCACTGTCTCACGCTCGATGCTGTCCGGTTCCGACGCACCGTCGATCGAGTTGTCGCCGCTATCGGCGCCACCGCCGCCGGTGTCCCCATCTGGTACTCCGTCGCCATTCGGACCGGCGGGCTTGGGTTTGACGAGCGAGACCTTGTTTGATCGGATAAAGAAGACGCTTCGATTGAGCTTGAGAAAGGCAAGAAGCTCTTTCGGGTTGGACGCAACGTCCTGACGAACAGCGTGGGAGAAGCGGTTACAGAAGGCACGGTACAAGTTCTCCATTGGCACGGGGGGTTGCTGAGCCGCTTCGGACTCTTCGAGGAAGCTACGAAGGAACTCGACCGCCGCCTGCTTCGCGCGGGCACCGCTTAGTGGAAGACCGTCGACGTCGTACTCCGCGGCTGGATCTGCTGGCTCGGGCATGTTACGGAGGCGGACACGATCGCCCTCGACGATGAAGTGAGCTGTCTGCGCCTGCAGAAAGTCGGCGAACTCTCTGACGTGGCGGCCAGAGACGAGACGAATTTCGGGCGCAGCTTGCGATCTAATACGTCAAGATTGGTTTCGTAAAGATAGTATGTTAGCTTCTTGCTCTGTAGCTTGTGTGAATTTCCTACCGATGTCCGAGTAAGCTCTTTATCTGCAGTTCAGGTCCAAACTTGCGAAGTTTGTTTTCGAAAAATTCGATTGCTTCTTTTTCGTAGTCCCTGAAATTGCATTTACATGCCTTTGACATTCTAATTATATTTCTTGTGTCGCATACCTATCCTTAGACTTTAAGCTGGCTAGAAGCGGAGAAGCACTTGATCCGCTCGTAAGATCGCCGTAAGCTACACTAACTAGATCTCCTTCGATCTTGAAGAGCGAAGGATATTGGGCGAGGAACTCCAGCAGGCCCTCTTGTGTACTGCCGACCGCTTCACGCATTTCTGGCGTGAAGCCGCGAGAGCCAAACTGACACGAGAGGTCGTGAATCGAACGGCTGCTCGTTTTCGTCATCAGATGGTCCATGAAGAAGAGGAGCGCCATGTTTTTCGCCTCCTCTTTTGCTGTTTCTGACCCGGCAGTTGGAGCCGCGCTAGCCATGATGGTAAGGCCTGCCTTCGGGTACTGAGCGTCTGGAGGCGGGTAACCGGTTGGCGTCCAGTGGCCAATTCACAGGCGTTACCCTACAGTACGTGTAAAGCGTGTGCATACATGTCAGGAATATGCACAGTACGTAAAAGAGAAGTCGCCGAAAGTGGCTCTCGAATCGAATGGGGATCTCCGAGCAGATTCTCGGTCGAAGCGCACGAATCACCACATTAGGTGGTGGAAACCCTGTGGTTTCCAGGGCCACTGTAAAGTAAAGCACGTGCAAGTAAAACCCAGATCTAGTGGAGCCAGACAC